>OMOT01040072.1:0-13852 GCA_900312575.1 Acanthochaenus luetkenii | reverse complement strand
GCCGGCCTCAAGTGGTGACAAGGGGTTTCATAAGTAGAAGGAAGGTGCACAGTAGATGCGTATACATATGCATGCTGTGTATATACACACACACACACACACACACACACACACATGTATACGCACAGACCAGCACACCCTCTACACAAATAAATACACCCACCACCCCAGAATCTCTTGACTGAGGTGACATATGCAAGCAAATAAAGAGGAATGGGGAATGTATGAAGAAGACTTTGTTGATTTATGCAGTGCACCTCTAATATCTCTTTATTCTGGCCCACAGCAATTATTTACAAGTGTTTACTCAACAACATGAAGTATGGTCTCAGCAAAGAGACACTTGTTTACAACCAATCACAGGGACTGGGCTCATGAGTGTTAGGATACACAGTGTGGGAACCTTTCTCTCACCGTGCTATTTTTAGACACCGATGCCTTCCGGCAAAAATCACATGAATATGGATAGTGTGCTCGGCTGTACAGAGTGGTTTGCAGCAAGGAAGCAGAGATTCTGACAGACAGCTTGCACACACTATGTGCGTGTTCAATAAATACTGAGCAAGTGTTGGAATATCATTAGGTTTTTAAGGAATGAAAAACATTACGATTATCGGACCACTCTCATGAAACAATGACACGTCTTTGCATATGCAATGCGGCAATCAGGATTCATTTCATACTTTTACAACATGGTAATGGTATAATATTGTGATACTGTGTTGTTGTTTTCTTTTATTATAGAGTAAAAAACAGTTTTCGTCTGTAGTCTTGCATCGTTACCTGGTCTAGCTTATTAAACTCAATGAATTCTCAATAACTGACGGCCTAGCAAATGTAAAAATCACACATTTGTATCAGTAAACACACGCTTCCTTCCGTGAGCTTCCTCAGTTGGCACCATATTACGATTTTGCAGCTTGCTGCAGTATTTTTATCCTCCACTAAAGCACATAATTCTTGTGATCACAAGTGCTTGCAAATATAGATCACCACCACACAGTGAGAGTAATTAATTCATGATGCATAAATGTTCTGTAAAATGCAAAAAAATGAATATGCATTTGTTTTAAAGATAGAATGTGTTGTTCATTTTGAAACATGAAAGGAAAGCATGATAAAACTGATGATGGGCTTTTACCACAAACTCATAATTCATATATTTTTGTTGTGAGCTTATTTTCACAATACCAATAATTTCAAAATGCTTTACTCTTAAAAATGGCAGAATATATTGACTTTTAACTTTGCACTAGTCCTAAATGTATCTGCTTTACTTTTCATCACTCTTGTGCCAGCTAGCATGGTCTAGCTTCCTGTCCTTGACCTCAGCATACTTTGCAAGTCAATATTATTCAAAGGCCGTCTTTGGATATGCCTTTAAATAGGCCAATTTAGGCTTGGAGCACATGCATCTTGGAAGACAGGTTTATTTTGGTGTAACTCAATTTTTCTCAAGTCTCCTTGGCCGCCAGGATATATCCTTGGGAAAGAGGCCACAGGCAACAGTACTTTTTAAACATCTAAAATCAAGCAGTACTCATTGTAGCCAAAATCCACACTGTCTACCTTTGAATAGATTACAGGTCCTGCAAATTCAGTAATGTCCAGTAGAGAGAGCCCTGACTCTCTGCTGAAGACTGGAACGCTTAGCACCAACCATTGGCTGAAAGTTGAAATAGACATTGGTTTTAAAAGCAAGACACACCCCTTATTAAGTTTGTGGAACAAATATCTGTAGTGAGATTTTCACTGGTAACATTTGTATTAATATTAACATGCATGAAAATAAAGGAAGAAAAAACTAGGTGCAATTTGCTTGTTCATGTACTGCAAGTGCTTGTTGCGTATACTTCTTCTTTTTTTTCACACCTAGAGTACACGAGCTGCTCAGGGGAATATAATATTTGCTTAGCAGATCTGGCGTGCAGTGTAATGCTCAAGGCTCAGGCAAATCATTTGGCCAAAGGATTTTACAAAGCGCAGTATTTTTGCGGCTCTGTTTGTTATTCCTACTTCAATTGTGCTGCCAAACAACACGTATGCCTGAGCTCACCACACGATAGAGAACATTAAAGTGTCTTCTACAGCCTCAACCGTTTTCTCCTGTCCTGTCCTGTCCTGTCCTGTCCTGTCCTCTTCTCTTCTCTCCAGTGTTCTTCCGTCTCAACTTCTCTATTCATCTGCCTTGTTCTCCTCGACTCTCGCCTCCTCGTGGAATGGTCTCGTTCTCCTCACTTGCAGATGGTGTGGTTTGGAGGACTGGAGCTGATGCAAAGTGACGTGTTTCCCCATCACAGGAGCGGAGCTGAGGCTGGGCCTCACTTCCCCCGCACTGGGCTGTTTTTGTTCGCCACAGCTCATGCGGATAATTTGCAGCGATGCAATGGAGGACTGTCACAAGGACTTGGCTCAAGGGGTGTGGGAAAATAGCAGAGGTGTCTTCCATGCTCAAACCCTGCCTTAACGATAAGTATTACGTATGAGCGTCTTCTTTTTGTAAGCGATGCATTAGGCGCCCTATATGACCCTCTCCTTGCCTTCCCCTTTTCTCTCTTTTGGTCCCTTCTCTCCCGCCCTGATTCTCTTCAGCCTTGTCTAGTTTCTTGTTTCAGAATCAGTTGTGTAATCCGACTGACAAGCAGCCTTTAGGTCATGGCCTCTCTGTTCAGAAAAGATTCTCAATTCTTTGTGAAGGCACAGCGCAAACACAGCTCCGCGCCGCTGAGCTAATGCTCTTTTACAAATGTAACTGAAATGGCCAGAGCGACAGCAGTGTCTTTGTCTTTGTCTTCCATTAGCATTCTCTTTCATGCGATTGCGCGACATGGTGTATTGCACTGTATCGTACTGTCTCCCTTGATCTGCATCTCCAGAGTACAGGCAAACATTACAAGAGACGCATACAGCCTAATACTCGTCCATGCCACAGAGTCGGACTTCACCGGACCGAATTATATATTAACAGGCAGAAAGGTCCTTGATACCTAACTGATCAGAGGCAGCAGTCCCAGTTTTGTTGAACAAGCCTTTGTAGAATAATTGTTACATTGACAGATACAGATAAAGTGATCTCATTGGGAAGTAAGGAAGAAAACACACCACCCTCCCTTAAAATAGACCTCCCTGGGCGCTGAAGCAAAGGACAAAGTGACATTGTGAATGCTAACATCTGTGCGGAACCTTGCAGTACCAAATGCCCCAACCCCAAGTTTGAGCAGACTCTACCGCCATCCTCCAAGGAGCAGCCATTTTGGAAGGCTCTCCCGGCACAGATGTTGCATATTAAAATGTAGGGCTGTTTTAGCAGAGGAGGTGCTGCGGAGGGAAAGGGGGCTGCTCCTCTGTGGGCCTCACCTGTGCCTTCATCCGAGAAGCCAATCCAAGAGAGGGTACTGTCTAACCAACCAAAAACAAAGTGACATTCAAGATAAAGTCACCCTGCCTCCTCTTTGACCCTGAGAGGCGGTGGATGTGGACAAATGATTTCACACATGGAAATACCTTGTTTACAACAGAAATACTTTACTCACTTGCTTGGTAATTTCAAGGAAATCCGGTTTGCGGTCACCAGAAAAAGTTACACTGATATACCTCGGCCACACTTCATGCCACCTTGTCGCCATGTATTAGAGAATAGTGTATGAAGAGTAATATCGAATGGATTTGTTAACGAAATAAAGCAGCGAGTCAGCGCCCCTAACCCTACATGACCAGCGCTTACCTACAGCCGAGCACCTCTGACAATGACACAAGCAATGTCCACAAGATGGAGATATTCACCAGTTTAATGCCACGCTTCCACCTGGCTGCACATGATACAGGAGAGATAGAGAAGAGAGAAAGAGAATGAGTGAGAGACAGAGAGAGAGAGAGACAGAGAGAGAGAGAGAGATGCACTACACGGCTGTGTGTGTGTGAGACAGATTGTGTTTGCACGAGGCAGTATGTGATGCCTGTATAATGTCTGAGTGTGTCTCTTTGTGTACAGCGCATGTGTCTGAGTGTGTGCGCGTGTGTTTTTGTATAGCACAGCGCTGGCTGACTGAGATGCTGAGGGGGCAGGGTGTGCTAACAGAGAGGCAGTGAGTGGTCCCTGAGCTTATTGGGGAGGGTCCCAAGGGCCCGGAGCGGAGGAAAGGTCAAAGCAGGTCGGCTGTACTGTGTGTTGCCGGGCCCTGCGGCCCACTGTGTACTGGGGAGGGTTCAGGTGTGTGTCGACCTCTTGCTCCAGCGGACTGTAAGTAAAGAGGCTGGGGTCTGCTGCTCTTATCCAGGCGGCGAGCTGCTGCAGGAGGCCTGACCAGGACCTGGAGACGCCCCTGTCCCCTCCACCGCCACCTTTACCTCCACCTTCAGAGCCTGTGGAGGATTCAGCAAATCCACAGTTGCTGCCAAACTTCACCGTCAAAAACAAACGACTAAATAATTGACAGTGTTTATCAAAATCCTCCTTCTGACAGAAGTACTGACATTGAGGTGAAACATTTACATTTGCATTGTTGTCTCTATGGTCATTTTGACTCCAAACTCCAAAGAAATGCAATTATAAATATCCAGATGAATACCTGACAAAATGTGTATTATTCACTTGCTAAGCATAGACGAATGGACATGTTAAATTAATCCACAATATTATTGGATTTGAATCGCTGAATGCTCATTTAAATTGGATGGGAACAGGAAAATGATTGTTCTATAATAGGACAAATTGCAGTACATTGTGAAGCGTTGTGCCATACTGCATCGGGAAAAGTGCATCCGTGTACAAATGACAGAAGAGTAAATGTCAAAAGTACGAATCAAATTCATTATTTTCCGTGAGCGCTGAGCTTCAAAACATCGTTAAAGAAACGGCCTTGATCATTCAGGATATCGTGTCTCTCATGCAGGATAATGACGGAAAGCCATTGTAATGATGCTACAACTGTGCTACTGCAGAGTCTTTCATGGCGTGGGGGTGGGGGGAGGGGGGGCAGTCATATTTGCTCCTCTCTGTCGTTGTGTCTTTACATGAGTCATTCGAGGATCGGTTCATCCAGACGTACAACTGTCCTGATAGCTTCTGAGGACAGTAGAGCACACACACACCTCGTCCATGGGTGCATTCATTGAGATGGGTGCTTGAAACCACCAGCGATACAGCCACTGTGTCAACAAGCTCAGTCCACCACAACGGTGTATGGTAGCCAAATTGTATTAATGCAATGGCACCTGGTCCTCGATAGGCATTGTTTGGCTACCTTTTGTGCCCATGTAGTGTGACATATTGCCCTCGAGCATTGACCATCTGACCAGGGAGAGGGCTTTAAACGCTAGGCTAATAATAGGGGAGCATAGCCAGGCAAGGGATTCTTGTAATTATGCCCCACTGTGGGACATGATGGGTGAAAAGAGGAGAAGATTGGGTCTAAGGGGGAGCAGAGAATAGCGAGGGGAAACAACACCGCGAGTGAGAGCATCACTATAGCGCACCGCAACACAGGCAACGAGGACAACAGTCAGAACTATTAGCGGTAGGTTAAAAGACTTAGAGGTTGAGGTGGCAAGGACAGTCCAAGTACCTGAACTGGATCAACACATCTCGGCCTGACGTGGGAGAGTTAGGGCGCCTGGTCAGAGCAGTGTACATGTTCGAACCGGGCGTAAAAGCTGCTAGGCCATTTCCAGGATCTGAAGCCAAGGTCTTGGCAAGAGTCTGTCTCTCTGGATTACACAGACCTGCCCTTGAACTCGGTTCCCAGGGAATAGACTCATTCTCTCTTGAAAAGTGGAGAAAGAAAGCTATTATCTGACACACAGCCTGTGGAGGAGACGCGGGGAGATGATAGAGAGCTCAGCCAGGGAAATGAGGCCGAAGCAGACCACCGGACCGAAGTTTGTTTGCACAGTGACTTTCGTATTGTTTGTGTTTGTGTGCGTCCATGTGAACTTGTGTGTGTGTGCGTGCTTCATTTTCAGTATCACCGTGTATGAGCCCCTCTCTGTGTGCAGAGGAAGGATGCAATTTACATTTTTTTGTGGTGCACATGTACAGGAGCAGCAACAAATAAAAACCTGTGCCTAAAAATAAAACAACTTGAGAATTAATTAAAGTCAGAGAGTGTGCAGCAACAAACAGATGTGTCCTATTTAGGGCTAATATCAACTTTAGCTAACTAGTGTAGGGAACTTGTGATTGATGGCGTCTGTCACTGATACAGCTCCAACGTGCCTTAATCCTATCCAGTGGCTGCACAGCACCCAGATACACAATGCCTGATCTTTTATTCCTTTATTCAAATCCCATCGATTGAATAGAGTGATCAGAGGCATTGCCCTCTCTGGAAGAGCTTAATCTCTCCCTGACACATGGAAGGCTTGCTGGACTTTGATGATGCAGCCGCATATCCTTTTGGGCTTTCAAACAACTCTGCGTGCGCCGCTACCTCCGTCAGCTGTCTGGAGAACAATCATTCAGTACAAAGCACTGTCAAGGCTTCAGCAAGCAGAAGCTTCACCTCTAATTCACCCACCCTGCTCCTCGCCTGGCTGCAATGCACTGTGGGATTGGATAACTAAATCCCAGATGCAATTAGTGGTGCTTTAAGAGGCCATGGTTTAAGCAATGTGCTGCAATACTCCATTGTGCCCCCATGCACTGGTCCCCTGCAAGGTATAGCCTCATCAGATCTACTGTCTAAAGACATTTGGCAAAATCCAAAACCTTGCTTGATGAATCGTTTCGTTAGACTCAAGTCGCAAGTTGGATGTACAAGTGTCTAAACAAAACTAGTCTTGAGGATTTGTGTTTTATTGATGGGTCTGTTTTATCTTTGTACTGACTGAGGATGGCATTATATGATTACCCTGTTTATTACCCACCACCCCAATGTTAAACAGCCATACATTTGTGTTCTAATAATTGGCATTGTTGTTGAGTAGATTTTTTAAGGTATGGGGAACGTTGCTTTTATTTATTTTTACATTTTTAAAATGCTATCTTAAGGTATACGTCTTGAAAGAGTTAGTCAGGACACAGTGACATTTGGTCGATACAGAACAAAACGAACGATGATATATTTATTCCTCAAATAATCCTCAGGTCTGACTACTTCTCCATTAAAATGATAGATTTCACTTGAATAACACCCACACAACAACGGATGTCACAGCAGAAAAATGAGCCCGTGTTGTCACAGCAGGGATAGAACGTCATCTGTGCATCAAATGCGATCATCTTCATGGGCTTGTGGTGTGTGTGGAGCAGTCTGGTAATGTCTTGTGACAGCCACACAGAACCCATCGCTCACGGTGTGTCCACATCTACCTGGGAAATGACCATCCACATCAGACCAGGTTTGTCATCCGCTGCACATGGGAACATTAGGCGGCCTTATGTGGTCAGATAGGCTGCGTGCAAACAGAGACACAAACACACATGCATGTGCACACATATTGCATGTGTACGTGCACGCACGCACACACACACACACACACACTCATAACAATCCCAACAGAGGGCTGCACAGATTGCATGTGTGCCTTCATGTCGAAAACAATATCCATAATGATGACCTTAATGTATCCGGTAAAAGTAAATTGAGGCTGTACGTTTGTGTCATTCCTGTGTATAAATGTGATGCAGTAATAGCAACACTGGAAATGACCTTTTCCACAGTTCTTACTTGTAGCTGTTGAATAAATAGATGCTAATAAAACAGAAACATGCCTTATAAAAGCAAGACATCACTGTTCCCCACTGTCTTTTAAAGGCCTCAGTGATTGGGGCAAGACTTTTGAAACAGGCAGTTGCCCAGTTGACTCCCATTCAGTCAGCATTAGCAGCGGTTAATTTTCACTGATGTTAATATGCTGATTACTAAATTCATGTAATTTACAGTGACACTGTTCATTTTAATTCTTACGAGCAAACCTTTCCAACGAGTAACTTTTCCAAACGTGCTCGTTATTAATCATTGGACACTATTGTTATTTTTGAATGATTAGTTATGGTTCCAACTCTCACTTGTCATTATTCCCTTGTTACTTGTCACTATTGAATGTTACCTACTGCAGTGGTCCTTCAATAAGTTTCTATTCAAAAATGTTGTTAGTTATTTCTATGCTTGTTCTTATTTGTATTCTTATTATAAATCAAAATAGTTACTTCTTATGATGAATGAATATTAATACATTCTAGTGTCTATGAAGTTGTTACTAATCAAGTTAGAAAAAAACGTAAAACGTAAAACTGAACATGAATGTCAAAGTGGTTTGTAATATATGGTTACTCCATGACTCCTACTGATTTAAAGTAAGTGTTTGCTGATTGTTTGTTTAAATGGTAATTACCAGGCAGCCAAATGGCTCATGGTATCAATTTGGCATGATTGTATCTGAGCAATAAACTACTAATAGGTCAAACCTTCTAACAGTCTGATACATAGAGTAATATGAATAAAACATTGATTATCTATTAAATCTACATGTGAATTCTCAACCATCTACTGCATGTCAAAATAGTCATCTACAACAGAAAAAGATGAAATCACACTTTATAATGCACAATGTGTCATTAGTCTGCAGTCATAATTGTCTTTTTTTCTTGGAAGGTTTCTTTTCTGACGGAGCTTCTTTGAAGTGCTCTTCATTTGTTCAGAGAAAAATCATATTTTTCATCTACCGGTATTAAAACACCAACAAAGGACACTCTCCTATTCCCCAACCCGACAAATGACATAAAATTGCCAGCGCAGAATTCATATTTATCTTGCTGTTTGCATTTTGCAATGCTGATCATATTTAAACAGGGCTTTGAACAATCTGTACTTTTTCTGTCAAATAACTTTCGAGCATTGTGTTGGATCAAGCGAAACTAAAACCCCATCCTATGATTGTGTGCCGTCTATGCTTCTGTTGAGGGGCTTTACAAAATAAACTAGCTCCTCTTGGCTGCATCAGAAGACAGAGACTGTGCTGACTTGCACACTTTTGAAGAGAATTCTACATTTGTATGGCTGAATTGATACAATTAAAATTGCCTCTGCGTTAAGCGGTTCTCCTTCCATCTCAAAGTGGAGACCTCAGCAAAGTTGTTGTTTTCTCACTCTACACCATTTACCTCAACTCTATCATCACTGACAACCTGCTTGCAAACTTCAAGGCCAAGTGTGCATAAAACAAATCATTTCAGGGTGTCAGCAGATAATGTGCGGCGGTGATGCAAATCTGTTTGCCACTTTTCTCCCAATGCATTGAAGGTGGCCTTTGTGTTAATTGCTTTGACGGCACGTCATGGAGCAAAGAATGATGTGTGCGCGTGTTTGTGTGTGTGTGTGTGTGTGTGTGTGTGTGTGTTTGCGTGAGTGAGAGAAAGTGTGAGTGAGTGCTTGTGCATTTGTGGGCAGGTGAATTTTGAGGATGCATCAGCTGCCTTTCAGTGTTTTTAGAAGTACATCCGTATCCAATTTCCCTCTGTGAAGTGAATATGAGGACTAATTATGATTGGCAATCTTAATATTTTATGTACCAAAGCACAACAAGAATGTCTTTCTCTTTTTAGATTTTATGTGTTCATCCATAATTAATGCTCCATCGGGTGAGACTTTGTCGTAGCACACGTACCCCGAAGGACTGCCGACCAGTGTTTCTGCAGAATTGCCAGGGCGAGGGATCGTAGCCTGGATCTTCTCTCTGATATAAGTTCAAACAGCACAGGAAAGTTGCAGCACAGTTTGACTGGTGGTGCGATGGCTCTGGCTGACTCTGTTTATCTTTTTTTAGCCTTAGTTCACCCTCGTGTTTAATAGCCTGCTCTTTAGTTATGATTAGGCTTTTCACACTCCTCACCCTCCTCATCGCTCAATTACAACACAATATTGATTTGTTCCTGGAGAAACCATCAAGGATGCACAGGCAGGAAATCACTGACATGCAGTCTAATATGATAAATGTCTTTTAATCCCACGTTACATTAAAATGCCATCTTATACCGCTATTAGTCACAAAATTAACAATTGGATTAATCTAGTTTGGCAGTTGGAAAGAAATTGCCCCTTGATCCCCTGTTGTTGGTCGTTTTGCCCTGAGACCTTGCGCTCATATCTAATCAACCCGTTTCTTTAAATGATTTTAAACATAAAACAACAATGTATCACCCTTCCTTGCACACAACAGAGGTTTGTCTGTGAACGTTTGTTTCTTTACATTTAAATATCAGATCCAACATTCCATAGACTCCCTCAGGTGCTGAAGAACCAGGCCCTCTGTAGAATGTATTACATTTAACGACAGCCAGTGGTTATAGGTAGCATGTGCAGTGGCACCTTAACTTCAGTGCATCACATAGAGCGAGCACACGGGCTTGCAGACGAGCCCGGCCACAGAAAGAGAGCATGTGGCAGTGTCAGCAGCCTAGTGCGGCGTGGCCAGGTTTCCTGGGGCTAGGGCTGTGCTGTGCTCCATACGGAGGGCCTGTGCTGGGAGCCCGGGGGCCATGCAGTCCCAGGTCAGCAGATGGGCCTGTGATTATTATTTCCAGGCCTGTCTTACCTGACCACTTCCTCACTCCGTGAACAGCTGTTTCACTCGCTTCACTGAGACGCTACATGAACGGCCATTTTTCTTCTGTTCTTTACTTTGTACATAGTATAAATCTTTACTGTGACCCTGCTCTGGGCTCCATCCACCTGTGTCTTACCTCGGGCAAAAGCTCCCTTGGAGGATTGTTTTTCTTTTTTTTCTCGGCCTTTACCTATCCAGGAAAAAGACTATTAACAGAATTGTTTTTCAGACAATGGAGCACCAGAGCAAACGTACCCTAATTTTTTTTTACCAACAAAGCTCTCTATCGTTTTGTGGCTTTGCGAAGAGGTATAAAGAAACACGGGAGGTATTTCATTGACATCCCATCATCCAGAACTGGACCCGTGACTATTTCTGTCGTTTTATTTTGGCACTGTACACATTTACCTTGACTATCATGAGTTTGTCAGGATTTGATACCGTATAGACCAATATTGTTTTATATTTGCTCTTGAAAATGTGAAATAAATGTATAATTGTAATCTTCCAGGATAAGGTTGATGTACAGCAAATTGTACGAACATGTCGTATTTCTTAGACTTTGTCAGGTTTAGCCATCACATATTGCAGACTATAGTGCTTTTGGATGAATACCCTCTTTAGTCAACCAATTCATCACACTGCAGGGAATATTGTTCTACAGCACCTGGTGTTCAGACTATTTCTGTGTTCTAAACACTGTTGGTACAAACCATTTGTTCTCCATCCGACAATGCTTGCAACGCCTCATTACTGCTCCATTACTCTAAGAGGATTTTGTACCCATCTTAAATATTATTGTTATAGTACAAATTATTATTTATTTTCCTATATGTATTCTAGTTGAAAGTCCAAAAATAGAAAAGCAACACGCTTGACTCAACTGAAATAGTAATAATCCGTGAATAAAGAGCTCGGGACAGCTAGAGGAATACAATTCTAAAGGACTGGAAGCTCCAAAATGGAAATTAGATTTTTTTTTTACTCAACATTTTGAGCAGTGTGTTATATTGGACATCAATAGCACAGACTTTAATGTAATATACCAACATATACAAGCAGCCTTTGGTCTTAGAGAACAAACATTTAGCCAGGAACCAAAAGAGAACTGAAGTGTTTTTAAGCCCCTCAAATCATTCAACATAGATTAAAGTGGTGAATGAAAGAGCAGAACATTTTGACTATACTTACATTGCCTTCATGCACCATCACGAAAAGAAAGAAAAACCTTAGAAACATAGACAACACACCTATAAGGTCAGGTGGTTGGTTTTCAACATTAGACCCCAGCCACTGAGCTGTTGATCAGACACCTCTTTTCATACAGCGGGGTTCATTTAGATTCCCAGCCCCTCCCTCAAATCCCACAGTGTGCTCTCAAGGATGTGCGTGGAAATGAATTATGGAAATTTCTGATGGGAAACTCTGTGCATTAGTGTTTCATTTAGCTTGCTCGTATCCTGAAGCGCCGCTCCAACCTACGAGGGACAGAGCTGGAAATATAACTCTCAGCGGCGGGGAAGCCCACGGGGGTGCGTCTCCCAGTCAGGGCGCGGGCCAGTCGATTTATCTGCCAGTGGCCTGGGCCTGTCTGATACAAGCTCTCTCACAGGTGGATTTATCACCGTTGCCTGGAGCTGCAGGCCTACAAATTCAATACAGGCCTCCATTTTTTATACTGGCTAAGCACAACAACCTCTGCTAACCCTCCTCAACCTCTGGAGCCCAGGGTGGACTCTTCTAGACACATTTTATTTGTGTCAATGTTGCATTTTGAGTGTAGTTCAGAAACTCTAAGAAGGAGATACATTTGTCGGTTGTGCTTATGTATTATTTATTTATTTAGTTTATTGTGTATTAAGATTTTGGTTAGACTGATATATAGGTTTACCAAAATATTTGGCTGGTTTTGGCCTTTTGTGAAATTTATGAAAATGTTCAAATTGGCCAGTCAGTGTCATCCACTGTTTATACTGTATAAATGAGTTTCTCCCTGTCTGTAAAACCTGCAAAGAAAACAATTTCAGCAAAGAAAATTTATTTCATACATTGTATTTATTAATTTAATGGTTCAGATATGTTTTTTGTAAATTCATTATCCAGTAAACACTGAATACTCGTAGTTTTTGGTATGAAAATTGTCAAATATGAAAACATTGGCATATCGGCACAAAATATTGTCTGTCAGTGACTTCAGTCTAAAAATATCAGTATTCTTCAAAGGCCCATATCGGTCGAACCTGATTTAAAAATCACACAGTAGACCAGAAAAAGATGATTACAACTGCAAGTTATAACTGGAGGTAAAACATACACAAATAGCTCCTCACGTCAGTCAGTAGGTTATAGCAATGTGACCTGCCTGAGGAAAGCATGCCACTTTGAAGCGAAGACAGTTCACTACACTCTCAACAAGCATTACCTTATACCACTGAGGGCCCTGCTGTGATCCTTATGCAACTGGGATGGTGGGAGAGGAGAGAATGAATTCGTCAAAGGTGTGAGTTTTCCCTGAGAGGTTTGGCTATATCAGACTATTTGAAAGGAGTGTGAGCAAGAAAGGCCTGTGTCCACACAGCACACTCCGGGGCATCCCCCCCCTACAGGTTTAACAAATGGAATTCTCCAACAACACTGAAAATATGTAAAGAAATGCTTAAAAAAAGCAAATGTGCCTTTCAATCATGTCATCATCATGTGTGCCGTTGTAAATACTGATCAAGCAATGGGAAAAAATGGTCGAAGTTGTGATTTGCACATCGATAGTGACATCCAGTCATCGGATATGAGGATCTTGATGCTGAAGATACATTTGTTTGTAAAAGATTGTGACCATTATTTTAGATATCTACTGCTTATCAACATTCTTGATTTGTTGAAAAGTGTCAAACCGGTGGACTCATGTCAACTATACACATGCAGATTTGAATAAATTGGATTGCAAATTACCTTCAAAATGCCCAGAATGCTCTCGTGAAGACAGAAGTCTTTGGAAATAGTATCTACTTATTAAATATACACAATTCTCTCACTTTTGCTCACATCAGTTACACCTAATTCATGACACTACACCTTATTTATTATTCAGGTTGCAGATGTCCTCAAAGTGCTTTGGCTAAATATCATTATCTCATCAGCTGGCTGAATCTGGTGTGCAGTAGGGGGCAGTATAAACTAGTGACACCAGGCGAGCGCAATAATTATCTAGGACAGAAATCGACCGGTCGATCGCGAAGGTAGTGTGGGTAGATCGCATGACATCAAAAAAAAAAAAAAAAGAAAAAAAAAATTATATATAAAAAACAAA
>OMOT01040068.1:0-11059 GCA_900312575.1 Acanthochaenus luetkenii | reverse complement strand
GCCAAGACCTCTGGGGGCTGTCATTGCCAGGCCGCCCCCTCCGAGGCCAGCTCCGGGTCCTCTTCCTCTGGTCAACTTCAGAGCGAGAGCGCCCAGGCCGGAAAGAGGCTCGACTTCCCAACCGAGGGCGACCACGTCAGCGTGCCGGTGTTCGCCATCTCTGAGGAAGAGGATCGGCAGCCTCTGGTCCTAGCTGAGCACCTGGGCCAGGCCTCTGCCTCCTCCATGCTGAATGGACTGGTGAGGGGGGCGTACGAGGGGAAGAGGCCTGCCATAGGAAGCGCCAGCCTCGGCCCCCAGATCCAGAGCAATGGCCCCCACCTCGAAGGGGCCAGACCAGAGTGGAGGCTGTGGGGGAGCCAGGTGTCTGGGGGGGCTAGTCCTCACCCTTCCAGCTCACCCGCAGCCCCCACAGAGTCAAAGCCTGCCTTTGTGCATAGCACAGTCAATGACACCCACCCTTTCCTCAGCCAGTCAACAGTGCCGTGCAGTGTGACTGGCAAGGAGATGTGACCAGTCAGGCTTTAAGAGGGTGGGAAGAGCAGGGACTCTCCGGTGGGCCGGCTAAGTATTTGTGAACTGCGTTAGCTCCACTTTGTGAAACATATAACCAACTGCTTTGATTTCTGAAATCAACTCTCGAATGAAATTATTACTAAATATCTCTAGCCTTCTGCTGGCAAATGTGTTGTTCTCACTCTAGTCATTGTCTATTTTTATAACATTGTCTATGAAGAAAGATGGAATATCATGCTACTATGCCACGGCATTGACTGGTGTGGGATCATGTGTTCAAAAATATGATTGATTGCAAACATGAAAAGAAACGTTATTTTCTAAGAGTACTCCATGAGTCCACTCTTTTGAGCACTTAAAAAAAAAAAAAAAACCCCGATTGATTTATTAACCAGTTTCATGCTATTGAGCTGTAATATCCCAACACACGCACTTTCCATTAAGTAGCTCATTCATTGTGGATTTTGTGCTGCCCTGTGCCAACTTCTGCCTTAACGTGGATCTTCAGGAGGAGCCTTAAGTATTAGCCTGTACATTTCAGCACAGGCTAATACACGCTTGTAGTACGACTTATTACCCAGAAGGATTCAACAGAGCATAGATCATACATTAATATCATTGCTGCAACAATGTATACTTATGTATTCCTAAGGCCGATACTGATTATAAAAGGGAATTCATTGTGTAAAAGCAGTTACTAATATAAAGTAAGAATAGTATAGAAATAACTAACAATCATAATAGTGTCTAAAGGTCGTTGGTTGGGAATTTATGTAGTTTGAATAAAGGCTATGTCATCTACATGTTTTCTTGATTTGACAACAGAATATATCACACAATCAGTGGAAACCTGCAAAGGTGCCCCTAAAATTGGAAATATGTGCAAAAGCATTTGAAATAAATGGATAGAAGTTTGAAAATAATTGGGTCTTATTGTATGTCCTTAACACTAAATCCCCCCTAAAAAGCCCTATAGAAGATATATGTATATATATATTGCATGAAAGATACGCATCACCAGAACATATTGTACTGACAAAGCAAGTCAATATTTTCTACAGAGGAAGCAAATATATCAGTATTTTTATTAGTGCAGATAAACAGGCAAGTTAGATCCATATACATTTCAAAACCACATTTAGCATTGATAATACAATGTACAGGGACATGAATAAGCACCAAACTCAAGTCCTTGCAAAAGGAAAAAATGTTGTATCCCTGTATGGTGATTTAACTGAAATCAATTAAGAGTCTAGACTAAATGTTCAAATAGTGCAGTGCATACACATGATTTCCCAGGTATCAGTCAATTTAGAGTCGCATGTTCCGATATTGTGAATGCTACTCTGCATGTCCATTCATTCCCCAATATTCCCGGGAGTTTTGACGAGGTAGAATTCAATCTGCCCGTTACATCGGTCATAATGTTAAGAGCAGAGCAGCTTGGTCCAAACTTTCACCAAAAAAAGTGCTCTAGAATAGTGTTGGCGGCTTGGGACCGTTGTTGGCTTAGGGTGCCCGGATCTCCTCCGGTAGGGACGACGACGACGACACCTAAACCACCTGGCTAACACCACAAATTCACTCAGGCAGAGGCCAGGACAGTGCCCATTCTTAACCCCATCCCAGAATGGATCAGGACTGCAAATATTGCCACCAACACTCACAATGACGATATGAAGAGTTGTATTCCAAAACACTATATCCATCATCGCTACGACTAATATGTTTCAAGCGATATATATCCAACATTCATCATTACAGTCTCTAACAGTATTACCATTTTGTCAAACAAACACTTAAACTAGCAACCCTTTAAAAAGTTCCCCAATATATTTTCATTCGTTTTGTCTTTGCTTTCAAATGGTGGATCTCATTTTGGAATGAAACTCTTCATATGCAATTACAAACGAGAAAGTTAAGAGCTCAAGCCCAAGTATTGGGTTCACATACAGTACATCTCTTCATGGATGTTGAGATGTACAAAGGTTTTTTACAAATCTCTCTGGTCAAATCAGCATCTTGTAGACTGAATGTGGAAAGACGAGAAGACTTAGAAATGTGTGTGAGATGAGTTATGTGCAAATACCCTCATAGCGCAACATGCAAACGCACATCTAGCAAAACAATGTAGACATCTTAACTGTGCTCTCCATCTCAGTAATGTCATAACTAAAAACAATATTTAAAAACAAGATGCCTTGCTGCAATCTATGAAAGTTAGTACATACTGTATACATCTACACAAAATGTACTGGATGCCATTTAAGGCCTGTTCTTACAAATTACACACTAAACTTCCCCCCCAGTATTTTATACACACTGATAATTCACCTACGAAGAGTATTGAATTGTTCTCTAATTTCAATATATATAAGGCCTCTTGAAACTAATATCAGGCTGTTCCAGCTAGGCTCATTACGTCTGACACCTGAAGACTGATTTGTTTGCATGATGGGTAGGCATGTGTTACTGACACTTGGTGTTGATAGTCAAAGATTAATTCAGAGGTCATCAGATTCAACATGTCTGTAAAGTGACATAGCGGTTATGTTAACAAAGCAATGTTTTCTAACTGTTGAACCTGCAAAAAAAAAGAAGAAGCTTCCAGTACCATAGGAACCATAGAAAATTGATTCAATTTAGCTTGAATTGTATGTCAGAATATAACAAAAACATTTTTTTGTCCCATTAACATCGTGAATATCCAGAAAAAATACCAGAAAAAAAAATCTAAATAAAGCTCTTAAGATCTGCCCCAAATCTTGCAAGGTAACCGCAATTTCAACATGAACCTGAACATTTTTATAGAATTGGAACACCAACCGTAGAACAGAACATACTGTTGTGTTTAGTGTACTGGCACATATTAATTCCTGAACTGGCGGTTCTGCAAGTGTGTCGTTCAAAACATTGCTACTACTGAGCCTCCTACAAGCCTGATCAGGCTTATCAACATATTCAACCAATACTGGACACCTACAGCCTAGTCCATTTCTTCCGAACTATTCTACACTCGACACAGTAACTGCGCATTCTATAACAGTCTTAGCCCTCACTACTAGGGTCTGGGAAAACGTCTCTTAATACACTACTTTAAATCAGCTTGGAGGCGATTATCCAGAGCAAAGCATACAACAGAGGCCCCCGTTCCCCCCCCGACAGCACTACAACACTTTACTTTAGATCCGCTTCCCACAGACACCAAATCCTACACAACTATCACATGGGATTCCCAACCTACCCTACTATGTATGTGGCGTTTTAACCTGGTAAAACAGAAGAAATCCCTCCGAGGTGAGACACGTTTACTTGTTAATATTGTTCAAAGTTAGCAGTTTGGATCTCGGAAGCAGCTCGTATCTTGGTCCTAAATGGTGCTCCAGTTTATTACTGGTATTCACATAGTATGTACAGCCAACAACGTCCAAGTTGGTGTAATGCATAGAAATCACAGGTGTGCTTCACCCCAATTTTTCCCAAACTTCTGATGAATATGTATGTTGTAGGAAAACTGAGCATTTCAAAAGACAAAATTCTTATAGCACAAGTAACGAAAGAAAATCTACATCAGGTCTTTTTTCTATCTCAACTACTGAGGCACAGGAAGCTGGGAAAGAATATAAAAAAGTTCACTAGCATGCCTATGAGTACATATATGGCCTTAATCCATACAGATTGCTTCACTCGCCCTTGTGTCTTCAGCATATTTAATAAAACATCTTTCTGTAGCCAAAAGGCTTGGATGGTGGAATGAGGGGGTGCTACTCCAAATATGAATCTGAGCAGGAAACTTTTTTTAATCCACTTGTCACAGAATGGCTGGTGGACAGAATAATTCAGAAGTGCCGTTTACTAATTTCACCATCCAAACAAATAAATTACTCTAAAACCTGGTGGTTAGTTGCCTGCCAATGTGCCTGGTAGAGTAGACAAATACACCAGCCATAGACTACATTTACCAGAATTTGTCTGGTGGCCGGTGTCAATTCCCCACCCAGGTCTTAACCGTTCTAAAGAGCAGCTTTAACCGTTTAGCGTGCATAGGATTATATCACACACCCCTGTCATATAGAGACTGGTTATAACTGCAATTGGATGATGATTGTAATTTTTGCAACAAGTCAATGCATAACAGGCAAAGCACCTGGGAGGCATTTAGCTACAACATATAGTACTAATATAAAACAGATTATTTTAACCACAGGATCCCATTGCTTCATGAGAGATGTGGGCTACAGGAAACGTCTTTCCAAATACAGGAGATTCTCAAGTTGTCCATTTTAGTGTCAGTCATGTGAGGAAATGAGCGTCTCCGTCCCTTCAGCTCTTGAAACGTGTCTGCTCACATATGTGGTTGAACTTTCTGAAATGAAAATAAAGAAAACAACATATCGTAAGTGTTGCATGTAGTCAACCGTAACGCAAAAGAAAGAGGTCGGATCAAATGGAGCACATTTCAGAGCTCCTCACCTAGCAGGCATGAGGAGCAGCAAAATGTTTGTACAATCACTCCTTCTAGTGGTTAAATGGGTGAACAGCATGCATAGGTGGCTGCCACCCAGACGTCCCATGTTTGCAGAGATACATTTTGTTCACCATGTCAGTTTTTCATGTGCAAGTACAAGGTATCCTGGCAACCATTCAAGACAGAACCCTGAATTAACGATGAGAAGGCTCAGCATTTTTCTCGTTACAATCTACGGCCACTGCTAAATAAACAACGTTTTTTTTTAAAGTGTACAAGAGGAACAATATGCTGCAACATTTGAAGATAATACAATGTGTTATCCCACTAGGGAAAAATACTATTTGAACTTACACGGCGTGGTGTGCCTTCACCTGCGTACGACAGTTGCGTCCCCAATAACAGTCGGGACGAGACGTTACAGCAACTGAGGATGCAACATGAAGTGAGGTTATTACAGGCACATAACTGTTTGGATGGTACAGTGGAAAGCCTCACCCTAAAAAACTAACAAAAAGAGACAATAACCATCTATCTCTCCCCCACCCTGCCCGTCTCTCCACTGTAAACAGTCCAATAAAGCTGAAATGGCATTAAAAACCATCGTTAAAAGGGTATTTTGGACTCTCCGACCTGGCAGTTCAGATGGAGGGATGTTCTGTCTGTACTTGTAGGCCAGCTCCTTGAAGGCTCGCAGGCCGCAGCAGAAGCACATGATGGCATTTGCAGTGATGCGAAAATCTGAAAGAGACAGGGCCATGGAGAAGGGAGATTACTACTATAACACTTAACCGATCTTCACCTTTTTGAGATCACAGATTGGAGTTCATCCAGTAGCCCCTGAGGTAGCTTGTGTATCAATGTGAATCTCTATAAGTTGCCCACTTCCTGTACTTGGTGATTAAAGTTCCCCGGATTTTGACTTGGCTCACCAAACAGATAGTAGGTTCCTTGTTGTAAGCCCTGCAGTCCCTCCTGGAGCACATCTCTCCACGACTTCCCTCTGGAGGACAGGTAGTTCTGGTGGAGGGATGATCACATATGACAACGTACTGTATGTGCAGACACTATTATCCAAAGCATCTTACAGTATTGTGAGTGCATGCATTCTTAGCACGCGTTACAAGTCGAGTGTATTATGCCGAGAGGAGCCATGATTGGTACAGCTGACATTTTGTAAACAAGAGAGCTCAAACAGTAGGCTGCTATTATCCAACACGATTTATGTTGGAATGCAAACATTTTCAGCACGGGTGGGAATCAAACACCGTACGCTGGCAGTGTTAACGCCACGCTCCACCCCACCGAGTTACACAGGACCATGCATTCTAAATAAACACAAAAACGAGCTATAGAAAACAATTTCTCTTGTGGAGAAAATCCAACTCACCTGGAGGATCTCAGATTCATAGTTATTACTGTTCAGCACAGCATCCAGGCATTTGTCTGTCAGATTGAGATCTGTATGAAAAATAGGGGATTGTTTTCAAACTTGTAACAAGATTGCGACACAGAAGATCAGCAACACTAATTAAATATCTTTGAGTAGCTTCATCAGAGATTTTTCAGGGTTGCTGACTGATAGCTTCTCATACACACTGGTTGTCTATGAGAAGCCCTTAACCTGAATTGATTCAAGTGTGACATTTGATCAGATTCCACACAAGTATGCATGATCATGTTACACTATTATTCTTTTTCCACCCTGCTAAGAATACAATTCTGGTGGAAATACTGAACACTTCTAAATGATGACATGAAAACAGTCAAAGTTGAAGATATTGCACATCGGCAAAACATATCTATCAGCCACTTCAATTAAAGAAACATTAGTATTGGCCTTAAAAATCCATATCAGTCGAACTGTCCTACACAGCACTAGCCTAAGAGTGGAAATCCCCTCAAGGATGTTTTGCTGAAACAGACGTACCACTGAATCGCGCCAGGCAGCCTTGACAGCCGATCCTCTGGCAACCCCAGTACATATGACAGAAGGGTCGCTGGCACAGCACACCTGCCAACACACAACACATTAGGCATATGGGTGCATTATGGAGTTTGTGCAACAATCTATATACGTGAATTATGGAGCCAATTACTAGCAAATTTGTATTCCAATTGCCTGTCCATTTATGTAGATTAGTTTACATGTGTTGTTTATGCAGATATATGTTAAGTACATGATTGAATAGCCAAACCAAAAAAAAAAGCTGTACCTGCACCGATTTTCCTATGTTAACTCAGTATTTCAATACTTTCCTATCCTTATTCCTTTCCACTTCCTTAAAGTTTCAGGTTGCAGAAATATCTGGACACTAACAGTATAATCTAACCAACCACATTCAATCAACACAGTCCCGCCATTGCTTCAGAGTGATTGACAGGTCCAGAGGCCACTCACATTGCTGAGCAGCGACCTGCTGGCTATTTAGCTCGGCCCGTCTGTCTGGCATTGGCTGGAGGCAGCAGGTACAGATAACATGGCCGCCTTGGGGAGAGCACCAGTACTCCTGAGGAGCTGCAGAGAAGAAGAGAAGGGGGAAATATTTTAAATTGAGTTGATATGCGAGGATCTTCACAGGAGGATTTTCACAGGAGTGCTGAAATGAACCGAATGCTGAATGTTGCACTCACACAAAGTTCACTGTAATTCCTGCTTTTTGTAGTTGGAGTGAATATCATACTTTGGACAGAATGCTGCACCCTGCACACCAGACCCAACAATGCAGACGAGCTGAAGGCCGCTATCAAAGCAACCTGGGCTTCCATAACACCTCAGCAGTGCCACAGGCTGATCGCCTCCATGCCACGCCGCATTGATGCAGTAATTCGTACAAAAGGAGACCCGACCAAGTATTGAGTGCATATACATGAACATACCATACTTTTAAGAAGGCAGACATTTCTGTATGAAAAATCTTATCTCTTATGTAATATTCTAATGTTCTGAGATACTGAATTTTTCATTAGCTGTAAGCCATAATCATCCAAATTAAAAGAAATAAAGGCTTGAAATATTTCACTGTGTGTAATTAATCGATATGAGTTTGACTTTTTCATTTAATTACTTAAATAAATTAACCTTTCCACAATATTCCAATTTATTGAGATGCACCTGTAAGTAATAAATGCCGGTTAATGTAATAATATGATGTTACTCGATCTATGATTTTATTACAGTCCATTCGACACGTGTAGAGGAAGGTTTTTATTATATTTGGACCAAATTATTACATTTTCCGGCAGTTCAACTTCAACTTTATTATTATCCTGAAGGAAATGTGGTCTGCAGCAGGCAACAAAAACACATCAGACATAAGGACATAGAAAACATTGACAATACCAAGCAAAATTAACAATAACAAGCACGGTTAGTACATTATCATATCGTACATTATATTATTGGACTCAATCTTGCACAGGAGTCAATTTTAGTGCACACGACTAATGTTAGGCACTACTAGGTACTACCTTTTTATATATATATATATATATATATTATACAGTATCCAGTGGGCTCTCACCAGTGGAGGTACCTGAGGGGTTATCAGAGGAAGTAGAGGGCTGCTCCCCAGGCTTCCCAGCCCCATCCTCAGGGGCTGGAACAGGAAGAACTGGTGGGACTGGTGGACCAGTGACCCAGTAATTTGAACCTGTAGCCAACAGTACCTGACTGACATCCTTCCTGTACCCTGGACACTGTCTGCACATCACAATAGGCTGACTGGGGGGACAAAAAACAGAAATCATTAAATGGAGAACTTGTTCGCTGAACAAGCAAAGGGCAGGCTTCCTAAACATTTGACCTTTCCGTGACATGGTCACGATAATGAGGATTTCCATAATAACGTGATTTTCTTTACAACGCGCACCTACACACTTTCTGCACATATATATGGTCTTCTGTAGACACGTTAATGTGAACACGAGCACATTTTTACACCTGTATATATGCTGTAATTTCACGTATTGTTTTTCCTGATACTCATTTTCACTTATTTTATACTGCACATATAACTCTCGTAGCACAATTTCTTTAGTGGCTACAAATACAAATACACTTTACCTAATGTCTGAGGCGTCACTGTCATTGTCAGAGAGCTCAAAGAGATAATCTGAACTGCCTTCCTCATCAGAGAAAGAGCGCTCAATCTTTGGCTGCAACATGTCCTGCGTTATCTTGTTACGGCTGTCCATGCTCTTCAGGTCCTCCTCACTTCGACACTTTTCTGTGAGACACACACACACACACACACACACACACACACACATTATGTCAACATCTAAACAAAACAGATGCAATCAGATTTTGTGGGACCTGATACTAATGGGGATTGTCGTGCTCATGGAAATATGAACATTAACTATCACATAGATTATGTTTCGTAGAAAAAACCACTGCCTCGACTGCGTTTTGTGCCAACAACTTGGACAAGCAGGTTGTGTAAAACAACCAGCTGCAGTAGCTGCCACTATCAGCAAATGGTACTTGGGTACAACTCTCAAGACGTTTAGCAGAGACTCCGACAACACAGCCAGTTAGCTACGATACTGACTCTTTATGATCATGGTTTCCGGGAATTCGTTACTACCAACTTTTCTATTGCCATTTTCATTTCGATTGTTGTCCTTGACGTAAACTGTCAGCTGCCTATGTACAAGGGCTGTTCGATATGATGATATATATCGTGGGAGGATAGAAAAATGTCTATCGTAGATAGTTTCATCTATCGATTATATCGCTATTGCCTCAAGAACTGCTTTACAGACGTATTTTACGTCATTCCCGACCCCGCTTTACATTATCTACACGTGGACTGGAATAACAAACACACACGGAGCAGCGTGACACAGAACGAAACTCTATTGTATTTTTGAACTGCCTGTTAACAACAGTTTTCAGTCGCACTAATTATTCCACTATTATACCATTTACAACCAGAAAACATTTGAATGCGATGGATCATCAGCTCTTATCACGAGCGTGGCTCTGAATTTAATCTGGACCAATTAGCTCAGCTATATTTGACCAAACGCTATGAAAATACAGTTATCTTGACTCAATGCTGGGTAAGTACCCTAAAGACACCATTAGAGGGCGGCAGTAGCTCAGGAGGTAGAGTTCCCGCCCCGCAACCGCAAGGTTGGCGGTTCGAGTCCAGCTCCTCCCATGGAAAAAATATGTCGTAATGTCCTTGAGCAAGACACCTAACCCAAACTGCTCCCGTTGAGCAAGTTGGCACCTTGCATGGTAGCCTCTGCCAACGTATGATATACAAGTCGCTTTGGATAAAAGCGTCTGCTAAATGCGGTAATGTAATGTAATTAGACACGCAACATAATATAAAGAGCGGTCTCACTTGACCACAGTCATACCGGGCTGTGAATAATCCGCTATGTTTTTGCTGTCTTTAGTTGACTTCTTCCGTACATTAATTAATATTACTTTAAATTCTACATTATCTCCCCCTGCATGACCTTGGGCCGTGTTTGGATTAGTTGGAAGTAGGGATGTTAACGATTAATCGTTAATCGATTAATAACTTAATAATTGGGTCGATTAACATTTTACACGTAACGATCAAATTAAACTATTTGAGATATCTGAATTTTGTCAAAGGGAGTTGTTGGTGAAATGCAATAATTAAATTAACCACAGGAGGGCGCCCGCACTACACATAAGAAGACGAAGCGAACCATGTGACCAACAACAGGGGGTCAGAGTTCACAGGAAGTGATGCAATCCATCTCAGTGTTGCCTTGCAGCCAGATACACGATGCTAATGCTAATGCTACTGGGCGAACACTAACAGTTAACTTACTAAACCCAACATGGAAACAGAAGTGGACAACTTTCTGAAGGACATTACACCACCGCTAAATATCAGTCCCACAGATTGGAGGAAAATCAACGGAGGAATATTCTAGAGGCTGGTAAAGTTAGCGCAAAGCTACTTCTGCTACCCGGGACGTATAGGCCGCACCGGAACGTGTATTTTCAGCAGCTGGACTCACTGTAAACCGACTGCACACGACTCTAATCATGTAAATATGCTTGTGTTGTTAAATAAAAAT
>OMOT01040065.1:0-23320 GCA_900312575.1 Acanthochaenus luetkenii | reverse complement strand
TGTCAGATCGTTCTCCATTTGCACTGTGCGACCACTTATGCAAGCGATTTGTGTGTGTGTGTGTGTGTGTGTGTGTGTGTTTATGCAGTGGACTCTGCCGATCCATATGGGGACTGTTGTATAATTAATATTGCAGGCGTTAAAGAGCTTAAGCTTCCCGAGTGAGAGGCAAGCAGCTTTGAAATTGGGCCCCCGGTATTTCTGCTCACGTCCACAAAATGTCTGACAGTCTGGAAGAAGTCCAAGTCAGTGAAGATAAATATGTCCAGGACGGAGATACAGGGTGAAGGGCACGAAACAAATCAGGATGCTGTCATTCAGCTTTTTGTCAAACATGAACATTTGAGATGCGACGCTTCCCTTACGGACAGAATGTAGTCAACTTCTGAGGAGAATTTCACATTTGTGTGAAAATGGATGAGCTGCCTTGCAGACAGTCAAACCAAATCAAAATGATCTGCTCTTGATTCATTAAGCGGATGTTACGGCTACACTAATAAGATTAACTCTTGTTTCATACCCAGTAAGTCATTTGCTTTCATTAAGTGATAAGGGCTCCTCTTAATTCGTTTCAGAAACGATGATAACGGTAAAAAACAACAAGGGATTCATATTGATGTCTGATTAAAGCAGGAACCGTTGAATTTGGGGGGAAAGCCTGTTCCCTTCGACGTGAGATGACTTAAGATCTGTGGACTCAAAAAGCAGCTGAAGGCTCATCTGTTTTTTCTGGTCTTATTCAATCTATTTTTACTCTTGTGAAGCACTTTGAGACTTTGCTATAATAATACACCTTGTTGCATGTCACGGACCAGATGCTCGAGAGACTCCAGTTCCTTTCCTGCTGTCTTTTTGTCAAACAACTGGCCCAAAGACAGGAAAAGATTCCCCCCTTCGCAGAGACTCTGATGATAGCCGGTAACGTCTGATCCTCCGGGAGCCTCGTCAGTGCACCAAGCCTCATGCTACCACAACTACAGAGTCTTGCCTTCCTCAGATCTCCATGGGCATCCATCAGACGGCGTTGACATCGGAGAACGGAATAGACAGACTGGCAGGCTTGGAGTACTGGGAGTTTTCCTGCTGCGTTTCCCAGGCATTTTCTAGTTTTCCTGGTCTACCTGTGGGCCGGTGGTGAGCCAAGCAAGACCAATAATAGAAAAAGATGGAGAAAAAAAGTCATGGCACAGTGGTCAATTTTTCTCCAACCACCAACTATACTTTGGTACATTATACCTTTCAAACGCTGAGTTGACAGTGACAGCTTGCGTTCTGTATTAATCACAACTGAGTCTACTCAACAAATGAACATGGAAAAGCAGCGGATCAAAAAGTGCTGGAAAATAAATGAATACAGTCCCTCGAGGCAGAAGTAGCCAATAACCATTTTGTGGCAGTAGAACTAACACCAGTGCAACAAGCATCAGTTCTGTTCAAATTCAACGTGCAGCAGCATAATGTCAGCCCGACACGAGCACAAACCGAATGGTAGGTAGGTGGAGGCGGTGTAGGGGTTGAGTCAGTCGTAGAATAACACAACGGCAGTATCGGTCTAGCTAACTGTTTTGCTGGTGTTTTGTGACTGTATTGTTTCTGTTCTGCTTCAAACCAGTCAGCTCCGTCTCCGAACAGCCTCCGTCCTTTTTGTCACTTTGCGTTCTAGCTGTTGTACCATCTCTGTTTTACCCCTGGTTCTTAAGATGATGGGATATACACTGTATGTTGCATGTATGACATAGTATATTATGTAGTTAGTATATGATGATGTACTGTATATATATACTGTATATATATACATGTATACCGGTATATATAGAAATAGGCTATATCTACTGTATATCTAGTAGTACTTTCTTCTACATGTGTCCATATTGTGAGGGGGGGGGATATATGTGTGTTGTATCTTTTTGACAAAGCGAAGTAGAATGTACCCTGGTAAAAAATATAATTGAAAATGCACAGCAGGCACAGAAGAACACATGGATGTTCATAGTGTGTATCAGTGTATTGATTGTGAAAGTTGGTCTTAAGATTGTAAGACACTGCACAACGCTATAGGGCAAAAAGCTGCCCTCTCCTAAAGAGTTGTCTCCACTGGAATTATTACATTGCAACTTCTTGTTGCCTTGATATATATCCATTACATTTATATTTAGCCCCGTGTGTTAATTCAGTTGTCTGTTTTCAGGAGCGTTCTTCTGGCATTTACCCAGGTGTATCACAACCTTTAACCATTTCTGGACTATTTTCGCCTATACACTAATTTTGCACCACATTACACTCCTACAAACTAGTTTAGTCAAAAGAAAATGAAGAAAATAAATAAAATTGGTGATTCATTTTAATGTATTTAATTTCACTTTTTCTTTCACCATTTTAATAATTTCCATATTAGTTCACGTATTTATTTAATGCAAGCTTTATAGTCTCAGTTTTATTTAACTACAGTAAACCTCATGTTTCAATATATGCCATTCCCTCAATTTCATATGATATTGATATCAGCAGCGTTTACTGTACATGCACTAGTCACAGAGAACAGTCATCACGTGCTGGTTAGCATATAAGCAAATTGCGTTTTAGGGCCATTGGTGCAGATTGCACCATGTTCGCAGCAACTTGATAGGCTTTGCCGTCACGCGGATGCTCGTCCTGACAGGAGAAACACGGTCAATGGTGTTCATCGATTGGAACATTACAGCCAGGGAGTGTGTGGGAGGGGTGTGTGTACTTTCACACTTAGCCTGGCGGGGCCACTGGCTCCTGAAATCCATCTATCGATTCTCGTTGGCTGCTCACTGGGTCCTTTGACAAGGTAAGAATCCCAGCAGGACATCTCTGAGAGAGACTTATGTTGGTGGTGTATACTTAACACCGTGAAATTATTCACTCAGTCAACCAAAGAGGAGTAATATCCAAGTTTGAGCTGTATGTGTTTCGTAAGAGAGGTTGAACTCTCTGAGAAGGTAATTACTGTGCATTAGATGTGTAGCTTATCTTATTGTTTGAGTTGATCAAGGTCTGAGCCATATTGTTACCACATGTGTGCCATTTGATTATTTTACGTACTCTAATCGAAACCATGACAGGCTTACGATAAAGCTAGAAGATATAAGAGGACCTTGCCCTTCTGAATCCCGCTCAAAACAAGGCATGAAAATAATATTGATGTTATGATGCAATCAGATGCAATGTAATGTGTTTGACTGAAGGATTCTTATCCGCCACAAAATATTGATCCTTGTTGCTGAAATCAGCCAATCACGGAAGGGAAAAGGTGAAACAATACATTAATTTAAAAAAGTCACAGAAAGGCTTCAAGAACGGCGTCACAAAGGAAAGCCAAGCTCTTTCTTGGCTAAGGTTGAGCTTTTCTGCTTTTCACTCAGCTCTACGTGCAATTGTAAGTATCTGCAACTTTTTCTGCATGCTGCAAGATGTCAGCGAGCGAACAAAATAGCCGACAAACACACGGCAGCTGGTGCAGCATTTGAACAGCATTAGTTAATCTCCAGTGAATCGGGTTGGGATATAAAAGTTACGTCGCTTTAGAGCAGATCAATGCTTTCCTTCCCATGGAATTTGGTATTGTGTGCAACACAGCAAAACATCTCTATCCGTGCGTAGACTCAGTCACTTTGATACTTTTATCTACAAGGCACTTATCGGTTTGCATCCCTCTTGTTGACTCCGAAAAGCGGTGGCTCGCACTACTTACGATCCCAAGACTCCATCTTGCTGGAGGTCCCAAGAGCGAGGTCAGAGTTGGACAAAAAAGCCTTTCAGATCTCTGCGCCTACTACTTGGAGTAGCCTCCAGAAATACCTGAAGTTAAATCGTCAAGTGGCACCAGGCCTTTTAGAATTTAGGATTTTAGAATATGAGTCTATTTGGGGATGTCACCGCTTTGAGTAAACTGTCTCTCTCTCCCTCCCCTCCCTTCTCTCATCCTCTTTCCTTCCTGACTAACTCTTCCATTTGTGGAGTTTGATCTGCACTGACATTTTATTCTATTGTATTTGTAATGTTTTGTGCCACATTTGTGTTTATTGTATTACATTGTTAGTGTTACTGTCCAAATTGTGTGTGCTGCTGCCCTCTTGGCCAGGTCTCCCTTGAAAATGAGATCTGGATATCAACGGGACCAACCTGGTTAAATAAAGGTTAAATACATAAATAAATATTAGATGGGCTAGAACATAACATCTGCCTCCATCACGAGATTGGCAATACACTGTTTTTAATGTTCTAGCCTGCCTAATGAAGGCTTTTTCTTATTGAACAAGTGCAACCCCCCTCTGGATAGACTATCCAATAAAGCTGAAGTGCCAACCAAAATAATCTTAAAGCACACATTGAAATACTATTAATTATCCATTACAATGTACTATCATATTTATCTGCATTCATACAATTGCATCATAATAATTTACTTACCAGGTGAAGGATATCTATGTTTCACATTCCTGATTCTTTTCTCAGTAGAATGTCCCCCACTGACCAAAAGACAGTTAGAGGGACAGAATGTACTCTGTGCTATCTCAGATAACAGTTTCAGCCTTGGCTCAGTGCGTACGAAGATGAACCATCATGATTGGACTACAACAGCGTCCATCAAGTGACAAGGGAGGCGGGACTAACGACGTACTCCAATGAGAAGCTCACAAAGTGTAAACCACGAGATGCTTCCATCGATAGTCAACCAATAGCAATCATCTACCATGTGATATAGTCTTATTGTGAAGGGCTACTCCTTCCTGTTTTCTTGTTCAATGACGAGGAACAGCCATGCATGCTCGGATTCACTTCGATTTCTCATTAAACCATTACTGCGATTGGCAGTAATAATCTAACAGCTCTAAGGTCTGGTATCAATCCTTCTCTCACTTTTACATCAAACGAACGCCGCATGTCAAACATATTGACATAACACAGGTCTCAAGTTTTCCATATTGTTAAAACAACCGTGACCAGAGTTCGCAGGCTGTTTTGAACAAGAACTCTGGAGATCAGGTCCCGCAAACTGCTCTGATTTATATCTGAATCTGTGAAATCCGTCGTTACGTCATGTGATGCGTTTTCAAAATTATGATTTTTAAAATGTTCTAGTGTGTCCGCACGCTGAACGCCCTTTCATTGAGCTACTTGCAGATTGATCCATGTCAACACAACAATTGATCTAGTATCGAGCATTAAAATATTACTGGCACCCTCAAGGAGTTAGAGCCCCGCTAACATTTAAATTATCTTGGAGTGAGGGAAACATCCGTCCAACAAGTACGTTCCTCCATCTGTACATTTTAAAAACGTCCGGATCAACGGCTGAAATTACTGAGGAGCCATGCAAATATTTTTACTCACGTTACCCTGTAAAGCTAATACCGTCCGAATCAGGTAAACATTCTCACTGCAAATGAAACGCAGAAGAGCATGTTACAATGTACATCTGTATGCAGCTGAGGATCTCCTCTGGAAACCATAACCATGACCATGTTTCGGATTAAGCGTTTTCCAAGGGGTCGGTGAAGTGTAAGAGGTTCAAAGCCTGATATAGATAAGTGGTTGATCTTTGGTGAGTAATAAGACAGCAGAAATGCTCAAACCTTAAAGCAGAAAGAGAGAAGGCTGGAAAGGGATGATATTGGTGTTGACAAGCAATGCCAGCTTGGGAAAATGAAGAAATAAATCAGGCGGTAATTTAATGGAAAAGCTTTGGCTTGTTCTATATCATCTTAATAATGATCACTGCCCAAACATTAGTCTTCTCAAGCAACACTCCCGATCATGTTTGAGCTGACAATACTGTATATGCTCTCCGTTTCATCCTTTTGTAGGAGCCGTGAAACTGTGGAGAAGGGTCGAGGAGGGTAGCGCTGTATGCTAATGAGAATGGATATGATCCTTTAACAGAAACTTATTTATAGGAGCTGAAAGTAGCAAAAAATAGAAAACCTCATGTGGTAGAACAATTGAAGCACGCCAGGGAGGCGTGAAAGCCATCTATTAACATCCAGAGCCAACTGCATAATGTCTTTATAGATTCGAAAGCTTGTGGCGAATCTCAAAAGCATCTGGAAAAACTAAAACAAGTTCCACAATAATGCCCAAAAGATTTTTGGTTTGCAACTGTGCAAGATTGAGCAGAGTATATGTGTGGTTGATGGAAAGTAACTGTGTCAGAAAACCTCTTCTCTCTTCTCTTCTCTCTTCTCTTCTCTTGGTGAGATTGTCTCCACTGTCTCCGGTAACCTAGAAACTGCCCCCTCTTCCGATTTTTCATAGCACCCAGGTTATGAAGTGTTATCAGAGTCTACCATCTACAATAAGGTAAAACTAAGAAAAAGGAACAAGTCTTTTTCCACTGACCTCTCCAGGTTTACATGACGGAGGAGTTAACCAGTCTAGTCTAGTGTATGATATTCTAAAATAGTTTTTACCGTTCTAAAATCTTATTTTACAGAAACAAAAACTTTTATATACAACTTTACAATGAGTATTACGATGATGGTGATTTATTTATTTTATAGGGCTATAACTGTTTACAAATGCAGTACAAAAACTACCATTTATTTAAAAAAAACACCTTGGATGTTTAATAATAACTACTGTACCTCATTTACACCTACCCTGTGCGTCAACATTTTGATCTGTTGGACTGGAGAACATGAACTGTTGCAGGAAATGGAATAGACCTTGTATCTCTTGTCTATAATAATATATAATTGATATCATATACTGTAATTCTGGTTATTTTCAACCTGGGCCCTCTATTTCATTCATTCATGACCATGGCATTCATGATCTTGGAAGCTCAGCAGGCTAACTTACCTAGATAACGTAGTTTGGCTGGATTGCATTTCAGGACTAGTGATAATATAGCTAGATGGTATACTGGATGACTATTTAAACACGGCCTATATTGTTCCCAGAGGAAGCGGATCCCATTGCAAATCCACCAGCTAACTACTCTCCCTGTATCCTTGTGTCACTATTCTTTCATCTTTTGTGAGCCTGGGACTGGCACAGAATTGCATGATATATGGCATCCCATCTCAGGAGCGTATGAAAAATAAATTAGATCTCCCTACACCGTTTCCTGTATCAGCCCGCACCACCCCTCCTTTCACCACACCTGCCTCTCTCTCCCTCCCCATGTATGTGGCAGCTAGTACCGTACAACTCTGTGAACACAAACACAGGGAGCCCGTTCACACCAAGCGCGTTCGGAGCTGAGTTATTCAAACTCTCTCACTTCATGGGATGACAGGTTACCAAAACTCAAATCAAACACCAAAATGCAACAACAACCTGTGCAACGAGAGCATTCTGTCCCTGGTTAGATCACACCAAAAAAGTTAACATCTATGCGCGAAGTGCATTCATTAAGATATCACACTCGCAGAAGCCAAGGATGAAAGGGGGAACTAATTGAAGCAACGCGTGATGGTTTTCCCGAGATATTCGAGAGAAGTAAGAGACTTTAATGAGACTGAGCTTGCCGGATCTCATTAGGTCAAAAACAATTAATCACGGTCTCTTTCATGGCGGTCTAAAAATAAATCAACATCTAACTCAAGTGTTGACGAAAGCTTACACAGATTCAGGCTCTCGGCCTCAAGTTCAGCCTTTTGCTGAAGCATCCCGTGAATTGATCAATCAATACAAAGCCACCTCAGCTCACAAACAATGCTTTTTATGAATCAACAAAGGTTTCGTTCTTTCAATATCATTCTATATTTATCTGCTACATATTATGCCAATATACTGACACACTAATAACCATAATCCCATTACTAAAACCAAGTACACTGCCTTTAAAAAGGGAGGCATCACAGGGTCCACAGAACACCACTGTACACCATCTCTCAACTGAATGGATATGTTACATGTCAAGCCTATCAGGTTCTACATTACCTCATCATCAATATTTAGGCTTTCCTCTGCATTTGGGTACCAAAAATAGCCAAGTATGCCCTAAGCTAGTGATAATTTGGACTGGCTAAACAAAGGAAATCACCCACAGCCAGAGATTTGCATTGCACTGGTCTCACAACTCCAACATCCCGATGGTTGGCCCAGCTGAAGTGCTGCTCCCTCACCAATATATTAAATGTATTGGTTCACGCAGAGTGACGCCAAGAAACGTTAAACTGGTAATTTCGTGCCACGGAGATGCTGTTTTATCTACAAAAAGGCTGTTAAACACATTTATTCTCTGTGTGTTGGCGACACCTTCTATACCCTTCACCACACAGGAGCTCAGTAGTGAGACAGCATCAAAGCTTCAAAAGCATGAAAGCACTCATTTGATCACTTTGTTAAATCATACAGGGCACGGTTTTATGGTAATCCACATTAGGTCCATCTTGATAATCATACTACCACAGGGACCCATCTGTAAGATAGCACAAACATTTCCCTTCAGCTTATTCTGAATATGAGTTTTATTCTGGAGTCCATTATCTCGACCCTCCACCTACTCATCACAATAAAAGTCACCATGAAAATAGAAATATACAATGTTAATTTGTCTACAATGTCTTCATAGCCTATTTTAACTTTACTTGAATAGAGTAGCAAATGTCCTCATGGGCATGTGGTAAATTGGGCGGCGCTATTGTAATTAAGTACAGTTAATTACTTTCACAATAACAAAGAAGGGATACATAGACTAGTGAGGCGCAAACTATGCTGTGTGTTAAAGACTCAAGTTTATCTTCTTCCCATCAGGTTTCTGTCATTTACATCATATTAAAAGTCTTCTACACATCGAATGTCTTGCCAAGGCCAGAAGTTGGTTTGTATGCACTGCGATAACAAAGGTAAAGGATTTCAAAAGACAATTTCAGTGGTCTATTTCAATATTGAACATAAAAATTCACGAGTGCAAAGGAGAGATCTTACCTATATTGTGTGGTATTGTGCCATATGGCCCCTTGGAACAGTCGCAAGGCCACAAATTCACACCTGCTGAGCAAGCTAAACAACCAGCCTATAGAAAAAAAAGAAGAGAATTGGAGACAGAGCTGTAAAAACAAAACTCTATTCTTCAACAGTCACTCTCTGGCCAATTCCATCTACCACTTCATATGGAAAGTGGATATTCCCTATTGCCAGGTTGGAAGTAAGTAGGAGAAGAATGAAAACAGAACATGTCACTCAGTTCACCTTTGCTTCCTACTGTTTCAATCAAGGTTAATCCCTCTATGGAGCTCAGTGACCAGGCGAAGGTTCATCAAACTGCTCTGAGGCATGACACACCATTACTATTGAGTAACAATGCAGTGGACTAAAGCCACCAGCCATGAAGAATCATACCTTAGATCAATGGTGGAAAAGGGTACAAGAAAATGTACTGTTACTTTGCTGATATTTTACTTAAGTAAAATTACCAGTGCAAAAATCTACTTAAGTAAAAGTAAAAAGTAGCTCATTAGCTACTTTTTAGAAAATAGAACATTGTTACATGTGATCTTTCCCATGCAATTCTAAATGTATGAGAGGACAACAGAGTTCAAACTAGATTCTGAAAGAAAAAAAGCGTGTAACCTAAATTTGGAAAGATTGTAAGTAAACAAAGTAAAGCCAGATTGCTCTTCTCTTCTTTACAGACTCACCGTTCACTGTGAATGGCTCCACAATTGGCCAATTTACTTAATAGCCCAGTTTCTGATGCTTGTGTGATTTTAAAAGTAGCTAAGTACAAAACGTCTGCCAAAATGTAAGTAAAAGTTATATTACCGACTGAAAAAAGTACAAGTATACAAAAATGCTAATCAAATACAGTTACGGGAGTAAATTTAATTAGTTACTTCTATTCAGCTTTGTGGGACTATGAAATACATGATTTCAAAAGTTCTCTATTGAGCTGTTTGCGAATGAATCAAGGCAAATTTAAACAATGTTGAAGTGAGATTACAAATTGAGCCAATTTTTATGCGGTCCAATCTTCATACAATGCGGGCAGTGATATTATGATTCATAAGGAATTAACTGCTTCTCAAACGAAATATTCTCAAAAATCCCCTCAAAGCACCGTGTAGGATGAAGCGCAGATTAGTTTGATTTATAGAAAATGAATGAAATAGAACACAGCGGGATGTTTGCACAGTGGCCCGGCTCCCCAGTGACATTATGATCTCGGCAAATGATAGAAAACACATTGCTTCCTTCTGTTCACAAATTCTTTGGGCCAGTATTCCTACAAGCTGTTTGCTTTACTAAATACACATTGAGAGAACAGTATTATCTGTTTACTTTGTGTTGTGTGTGTGTGTGTGTGTGTGTGTATGTGCATGTTTAGGCCTACATGGTTCTGAATATGTTTGTGCCTGCTTCATGTATGAACGATTGCATGCACACATTTTTGTTTGTTTTCACATGATCACAAATTCTAACAGCAGAATACAATACGACTATCTGTTCTCGCAAAGTGATAAATGAGGTTGAGGCTCTATGCTATTTTGGAAAATCCACCCCCGTTATATTCAAGGTTACGGGGAAGAACGGACGCACGCTCTTTTCTTCACCCATTGATAGTAAAGAAATTCCACACAGCGCTCATCCCTCAAGGTCTTTATGTGCTGCTTCTCTCACTCATTCGCCCTCCCACGCCGGAACACAGCCTTTCTAGTCAATGCTGCCGTTGACTGACTCGCTTCCATACACATTCACACACTCACTTTCTCTCCTCTTCTCTCCATGCCTTTCTCCCTCTCAAGGGACTCATGATGATACGCCTCGCGCGCTCTCTCGATTCAGATTCATCGCCCTCCCTCTCCCATCCCCAGTGATGTGGCACAGGATGTCAGTCTGATGAAGAAGACTGTTATCGGTGCTATGATTTCTGGGGCAGATCTCGCTCATCACCAGTTTCCCGTCAACCGCGGGACCCTTAGAAAGAATAATCTAAGCCTTCATTTATAGAGGGTCTCTGACTGGGTTTAGACTGTCAGTCGTGGTGCTAACAACGCCAACAGGGGATGCAGCGTCCACCCACCTAAGAGACCGTAGCTTTACTTACACCTTTCCTGACTTAGAGTATTTACTGCTTTCAAGTAAGCCTAAACGATCGGAGAAGATGCATGGTGGATTATGATGCTGATCACCGTTGATCATAGATTTGCCCATCTATGAAGTTATTACTAGCTTTTAAGGCGTAGCAGCTCCAGAGAACCCAAATAGTCAATTGCTGTCTTTATCAGGTTCTTTAAAGTTCCATTTGCAGGTATATTACAGACACTGCTCCGATACTGTAGTGGAAATTCAAGCTGACAAAATGACTGAGGGAATTGAGACTTTACAAGATGCCAATGGAGAATGCTGTTTCATTATAATAACATAAGCAAATTAATAGCATCCATAATGCGTTTGAAATCTGTTTGTACCTGTTTGTCATCTACAGTATGAATAGTTCTCTATTTAGATTAGGGGGGTGCACATGTCTCAATACATTAACCTATGTATTGTGTTTATGTGTTAATGACACATTCAGTATTTATCCATAAGTAGCTTATAAGTTATTTACTGATGTTGACACAAGTGCATGTAAATGTCAAAGTAAGCACATAGTGATATATTATACATTATTTTTGTACACACTTTATTATAAAGCATTACCCATAGCATCTCAGAGACTGCAGGTCAAATGCACTTTACTAATAAAGTACTGTTAATTGAGTTGAGACGAATATTATTTCATGGAGAGGTAGTATTTTGGCTCACTTGTTGTAGGTAGTTCACTGTGAGTGCCAATTCTCCTCTAACATTAATCACTTAGAAAATGACTCATGTCACAAGTGTCTCCATCTTCAGCACAGGTAATATTGGTTATCTGGCATTTTGTATATGTGCTTTGTCTGTCTTTCCTAAAAACTAAAAGAACCGATGAGCAGAATCTGTTTGAAGATGTGCTCCATATGTACATCTTGCTACTTTGTGCACTCTATTGAGTTCTCCGCTCTAAACAGTGCTAAAAATGAGGTTGTGTTGTCAGTGTGGCTAAGTGGTCCAGTTCCCATCCTCACTTGTTATTACCTAGTCTTATGTTGGGAAAGGTCAGAGCAGGGAGTATCAACTTGCCACTTGTCACCTCGACAGGACATATGGCTGTTGTGCTGATTGAACCTGTGACCTTATCTCAACACCCCATTAAATGAACCAAAAATGTAGTATAATGAAGTATAACCAATTTTGTGACCTTGAAGTCATCAGCTCCTAAAGGCAAATTGGATATGTTTCAAACTAAGTGGTTGATGATCTCTCTGATGAAAGTGAAACCCATTATCGCCACCTGTTGAAGTGGGATTTCTTTTTCAATATTATGACTATTATCTCATATTCATGAGAGTTTTTCAAGCAAGCAAATCCAGCTGATTTATTAGTATTGCATGGCATTTTCTAAATTATTCTCCATTCTTTTGCCTCCATCTCAGATTGTCAGGGTTTGACAGGTAGAATCCAGACTGATGAAGATTTTAATCAAACGTTCTGCTCACGTAAAACTCCAGGCATGGCCTGTTGATTAGTATTCATCTCAATAGTCAGGAAAGATGAGTTGTTATAACTTTCCCATCTGTGATGGGTCCCATTTTAATTGCAAGGACAAACAGTAAAGCTTTTTTAATCAGACTATTATTACATAATCAGACAGATTATTAGTATGCCACCGCAATTCCAGGACATGGATGTTTTGAAGACAGTGAGATACCATTGTTTCCTTTTACCAGATCATTTGACTTCAAAATAATTCCAAATGGGCTAGTAAATTTGCTGCTTAAAGCTGGAAGAATAACGAATAATTAGTACATAATGGTTTAAAGCTTGCACATCCACTAAGAACTTATCTTTGCTGGAGAGCTTAAATTTGTTCTGCTATTCATCAAATTATAAAGCCATTCAACTTAAATTAATTAGTGAAACTAAAATCTGAATGATTACAAAAATAAAAACATTACTGTAATGGCAAGAGCAGAATACTATAAAAAATAATATTAGGCCAACCTTTAGATTGGAATAAGTATTTGTTGTTGGAGACAAGCCCATCGTTCAAATTATGGTCATCGAGTGCTTAGATTAATGACATATTTCAGCATATGAGGCACTGAAGAATTGAATAAAAAAGGATAAATTATATCATCAGACTTCACTGTTCACATATTATTAGTCAGTAGATTCCCATTGTAGGATGTGGGGGGGAAGCAATGTTGCTAAAGAAAAGCCTGACTAATTAATTTTGCTAAGGGAAACGGAAGTTACAATTACAATATCCATAATGAGTAAACATTTCAATAATGTCAATAATTGTATAGTTGTTCTGTCCAAGTGTCTGGGACAACCCAAGGAACAAACTTCTTTAAGTGTGGTGGCAAACCAACTCATCGATCAGTGATTGACTAATACATCAATTAGCATAAAAAAGCAAGTCCGCCTCAGTGTGTGGCACATTATTATGGTGACATCTTTGGTCAAGAGCTTCTATTAGCCATTCCAGCGTGGTGCGAATGTGTTCAAATTGAAAACCAGGCTCTTGAACAAAACTGCGGAACCTATTTAGAATAGCCTAATCTCTACATGACAGCCTCCATCATTCCTTCAGATGAAGCTGGAAGTGGGGTAAGATGTTTTTACATTGCTGCTGTCTGCAATGGCACATTCAGAGGGATGAAATATGTCACAACAGATGTCTAGGCCTGGAGGAGTACAACTGTGTATGATTACCTCAGTTTGTATGACAAAGGTGGACTGACCATCGGTTCTCGGGAGTACACAGTGGTTTTTTGGTACCGGGCGGTCAACCTGTGGGCCGGCAGTGAGCCAAGCAAATATGAACAAAAGTCCCTGGCTGTTTTGGGGTACGGGTTGTAATAAGTGATAAGTGCAATCCCTGGTCCGTTTTTCTCCCCCAGCCGAGATTACTTTGGCACACACACTAACTGGGCTTTTAGGTGCAGCCTGGCCCGAATTTTACAGCTTCCAATTGGTCTAATAATAATATATATATATACATATATATTTATTTATTCATCCTCTTTGAGAATCCTCGGGGGGTGTCGGCATAGGAATACTGTAATATGAAAAAACATAAAGAATAACAACAATGTATGCAGAAATACGGATAGAGATACTGCCCTGAAGCAAGACTTGGAGTATCAAACATCATATGCATTAATTTCCTAACTGAACGTCTCCTGCAACTCATACTGATCCTCCATAACGTTAGTGGTTATAAAAGAAAACAGCACACTTAGAATTAGTGTGGTGGAATACACTCTCCTCTTTGTGCCAGCTGTACAGTAAATGTAACACTGAAGTAATAAAGTCTATAATACACAATTTCCCCCCACCAAGAGCTGCGCACATGGATAGCAGCTGCTCTTTCCCATGTTATAGGCGTCCTCAGCAGACAGAGACATCAAAATCCTGACACACGTACTATATTGCACATGGCAAATTCACGACATCTGCACATGCCGCCAAAGATGAAAGCCGGAGTCTGGTACACGACTTCTGAGAATAGATGTACAGTAACTAGAGCCTTGGGGTCTGGCTTAATGAGGAGGATTAGTGAACCACGGTAGGGCTCTCATGCACAGCTGTATGAGGGCGGTGTGGCCAGGAGGAATAAGGGCGTGGTGGATGAGCGTATGTCAGTCTGTCGAGTAGAGGACAGCGTCACCTCAACTAGGAGCGCGGACCAATAGATGAGGCCAGATTGTGGAAGTTGACAACCACAATCAATAGATCGCACCGCAATATTAACTTGCCGTCATCTTGTTGAAATCCTGCAGAGATGGGAGGAACGTGTAGGCTATATTTACAGATGTAGACACGGGCGATATGTACTGTAAAATGGTCACGATGAAATCTGCAGTAAAATACTGTGACATCAAAACAAAGAACATTACGTGAACGACGTCACCTAATTATCACTCAACATAGTGTATGCTAAAGTGTTAGCACGGAGCACCGGAGCCAACGATCTACCAGGGACCCATGGATGATTTTGGTGTTTATGTTCTCATCACTTAACGGGTAAATCAAACAACCAATCTCCAAAAAACTTGGTATATCCCTTAAAGGATGCGTTTGTAAAGGTTAAATGTACCATCAAATCAAATGTTTTTTTCCCACACTATTCAGACCGATGCTTTGATTGTCATTTAGAACCAGTCAAGCATGGCATGACGCATCCTCTCTTATGTGGACTGCATGTCACCTCTAACATTCAATCAGTGGTTTTACCCTGTTGCTACCACTCCTTCAATGGCTGTGAAGGAGTGGTAGGGGTTGGTGTGAACATGTGTGTGCCATCCTCCTCTTCAAGAGTGTGTTATGTTTGTGTACTCACAGTAGTAGTAGGTACTGTTGTTTGGTCAGGTCAGGTATCCAAACACATATTGATTCATGTCAATACGGTGGGGGGTCAGACTGTCACAGCTCCTCCCTTCTGGTTAGCCGTCACGTTTGTTTCTGTTGCATCTCCCAGGTCTGCTGAAAGACAGAGGGGTCAGGAAGGGAGACACCCAACTAAGTCAGTCAAAATAAGTTATTAGTGTTAGTTGTTAAACAAGCATTATCATAGAAGCCTTTCAGAGAAGGATTCCTCTCCAGGATCCCATGTCCATCTCAGTAACCGAAACTTAATGATCCTAGGTTAGAGCTCTACTCTGACATGGCCTATCGAAGTCAAAGTGTTTTATTTATCAAGTGCACAGTACAACATAAGGTAATTCTGAACAGTGAAATTCTTAGGACATGGTAAGCAACAACTACGTAGTGGCAAAAGAAATATTAATAGTTAAAAGGATCACAAATAAGGGCAAGAGTAGCAAAAACATTCACGAACAGTCAAACATTAGCAGCAATTCCAAAGCCAGAAAGGATGGGGAATGTAGACAGTAAGAATAAGAGTATTAAATATTATAAATATAAAGTGAAGGAGTACAGATGGATATGTACAATAAATTGTGGTGATGTACAATTAATGATAGGAAGTGACTAGAGCATACATTGGGGTGACCATGTGATCAATGTGATCACTGAGTTTAATGTTGCTGGTTGAGAAGCCTGATGGTCTGGGGAAACTGTTAGTGAGTCTTATAGTCCATGCCTGTGTCCGGTAACGTCTACCAGACGGCAGCAGTGAGAACAGTCCATTGCCTGGGTGGCTGTAGTGTTTTATGATTTTCCGTGCTTTCCTAAAGCATCGTGTGTGGTAGATGCCTCGCACAGAGGGGAGGTGGCAGCCAATGATGCATGGAGCAGCTGTTGTACCAGGTAGTAATGCAGCCAGTGAGAATGCTCTCAATGGTGCACCTGTAGAAATGGAAGTTTAGGCGCCTTTGGGCAGTTTACTGCCACGTCCAATTGTCTGGACAAGGAGAGGTCATCATTGATGAACACGCCGAGGAACTTGAAGCAGGAGACTCTCTCCAATGTCACATGAAAACATGTGACCTTTTCAGTGTAGTCAGAAAAGGACACATTTTGGAATTTATACATTTTATTAAAGCACAATCAATAATGTTCTATCAATGGTATACTGTAGGTTTAGTGGTATATAATAGCTTGTATCCTCATTAATATATATAAATAGATTGTAACCACATCAGTGCACATCTCTTCTTAGAATTCACTGTTGCTGCACATCCTAATGGGAGCATGAAGGGAAAATGGATGCCGAGAGACGTAGACATTAGGTTTCATAATGTTTATTTTGGTCAAAATAGTCTGTTCTGGCTCCAGGCTGTACTGAGTGAGGTGAGTAAACAATATAAACCTTGAATTCTTGCTGCAATTAGTGCTCTCTTTGTAGTATAATATATATTTATGGTAAAACAAGGCTCTTCTCAAGGTCTAGCCCTGTCAAAATGTCAGTCTGTCAGAGCTAGAGCACTAAATGGCAGAAAACGCCTCTGTCTGAAGGAGCAGAAGCTGCGGTCTTGTGACAATGGACGAGTTCACCAAATTAAACAGTGTCCGTGGTCTAGCATACAGATTATAGTCGATACAAGATTGCTTGATCCATGGAGATGAGCAGCCTTGACACTCTCTCCATTAAAACTAATCTTTTGCTGTGAAAGATGAGTTTTTGCAACTTATTAAAGGCAGCAAATTCTACAGTACAAGATCTCCCTCATAGGATTGTTCGATGCTGCCTTTGAATCAGAACAAGCTGAATACCAAGACAGGTTGAAAAGATAGGTTTTGTTTCTGAAATACAAAATACAGAGCAATAACTCACAATGTGCTGTATATCTAACAAGGTAAGCGATATTAGATGAAGTGTATTCATGGTTTAAAAAAAACTAAAAACATTACAGTAGTCATGTCAACATATTTCTACCTCTGTCACAGCGAGAGCAGCAGAATATCCTCCCAAAATCCCATTGAGAAGCTCTTTCAGCTATACGGGGTGTTACTACGCCAGATATATTTCTTTACTTCCTTGGTTGTAGCAGTAGCTATTGCCAAGTACACCGTTGCTTTGACTCTGGCAACACAATATGGTTAATGAGATTCCAGGGGCATCTAACAGTATTCTCCATCTTTCCCTAACCACCTACAGCAAGTGTATTGTCCACAGAGACTTGTTGTGGGTTTAGCATTGTTCGAGCGCAAACGAGCATGAAGCTGTAAAACCTCAAGCAGAACTCAGGCAGTTGCAATTTCACGCCCTGTAATTGAGACACTGCTGCTGGCATACGAGTCGCGTGCGTAATCAACGGCTGTCACTCGAGATTACGGTCGATGTAACAGAGTGACACACTGCACTGTGCCGATAGAAAGGATCATGGAAAAGGTTTCACTTACTGTGCGGACACACTGGGCCTGATTCAGTTTTTTGCATTGGTGCTAAAGTCGGAGATAAGTGGCTACCTGCAAGTTGCGCACATAAGGTGATGGATATCAGTCTGATTACATTTTTACAGCCAATTGTGTATAAGATGCCTGAAAGTGATGCTTGTATGTGTATCTGTGTGTGTGTGTATGTGTGGACATTCTGCTTGTTTCACTGAGCCAAATACTTCCAAGATGAGGCGGTCTTGTATCTAGCCTAGCGGAGAGTGTTGAGCAAAAGCCTAGACAATGTCTGCAGGGTGGGATTTCTACATTAGGGATGGGCGATACCACTGATTTTCCAAGCCTAGTATCAGATACTTTTTTAATTCTTCTTGTGTCCATAAAAAGGGGAAATCTTCATGATTTGTACTGTGCAAATTGGTAAATGTGGACATCAAAAAAGTATATTTGAAAGCCTTTGCATTAATATTAAATAAACTGCATTTTCTGTTTAATAACAGCATATATATATAAAACACATGTTCAATATTCAATAACATTCAACAACATGATCAATTATATTATTACCCTTTTCAAGAGTTATTCTTCACATCACATCAACTGAAAATGTGGGCTAATCAAATACCGTTATGTGAAATCAAAATATAAATCTCTAAAAAAATAAAAAATAATCAAAAAAGATAAGGACAGCTGCTATGACTTCTTTACACTTTACACTTTAGCTTGACTTCTTACAGCACCAGGCAGGTTAACACTTGAAATGTACATCAATTCATTATCATGTTTAAACTGTCTCAGTGTGCCTGTGTGTGTATGAGGAGCGGAGGGAGAAGTAGTTCCTATCCTACACAATTATTTGCTTCAACATTTCATTTGTTTACTTTTCCAGCCTCAGATACATATCAAATTTCATGAATAATAAATATTAAAATTACTGTTTAAAACTCCCTGATTTAAAACAAGAAATCTGCATATTCATAAATGTCAAACACATCAAATAGGATATGATCTGTTTTAATGGATGATCTTAATTCATTCAGCTGTGTATTACAGTTGATTGGTCTCTGAACATTTATCGGGCCCCTGTGTTCCCTTTTTGAAATTACATTTTATGTTGTCTTGTTGCAATATTAGTTACTGTGCACAAATTACTCTTGAACTAGATAATTTTTCTCTCTGTTTTTTTTGTGTGGCTTTGTCTCTAACCTTGCTTCTCTGTGCCACAGGATCACTGCATGCCTGCCTGTCAGCAATCCAGTCAGCCAGTTACTAGCTTCCAAGCTAGCTTCATCAGCCACGCTCACATCCAGCCTTCACTCCTGCTCTGCCACCAGCTTCTTCCTACCCATCTGCCCGTTTAGCCTATATGCCCCTAGTGGCCGTTAGGAGGCATGACACACAGGATGCTGAGAATCACTGTTGGGTCTGCAATACTGCTGAGCGGTGTAGGATGCTTCACATCTATAACGCTGTGTGTCCTTGTTCAGTGTTTGGCTTGACATTAAATATTTGTCTTTAACTGAAAAATAGAGAGAAAGTTCATACAATAAGTCAGAAATCCTTCATCAGTCAATCTTAACCCTTGCACAAGGCAACACATAGCAACGACGAGTGAGGAAAGCCATTATTCATAACGGTTTCCATTGACTTTGTCTCGTCTTTCATAAATCCCTGTTCAGCCCACATACTATTTCTTACCATTATTATTACCTGGATGAGAATCATCAAAGAGCCAGAGTACCGTCCTTCAAAATCACATCCAATCTGTTTCTGCAAACATACCTGTCACAATAATGTTGCTGAGTATCCCATGACATTCTCTATCTGGAGGGATTTGCCCATAGAACCTTGGCTGCAAATGAGGTGTCTCAAAGACATGTGGGTTGAGAGAATGCTGCGCATTTCCATCTACCATGCTGTTGGCGAAGTTTTGATCCAAGCACTGAGCGGTTGGTTGGGCCAGGTCCCTTTGAATGCAAATGAATGATGTCTTCAAAGAACAGGTGCTCCTTAAAGTCACCTTACGCCAAGAAGACTTACAACAAATAGAATGGTGTGTGGAGATGGTGTGCGCAATATAAAAACATATGTTGTGGAGCATTATCATGGCTCAGCAAGCTACTCTGAGGCGAACATCTTGCACTTGTGAAGTGTGAGACTCTGGCTCAGTTGATATGAGTGGAACATCTGGCTCACGCTTATGTTGCAAATGTGAGAGTTGTACGATTGAACGAAGAAGGTGGAGGGGGATATAAACACGTTTTATATATTTTTGAATGAGCATTTTCTAACAGATGGAAGAGCCCGCTTTCCTTCCCTTTTATCTCTCTGCTTTCCGCAAAGGCAGTGTGCACAATCACACAATATATGAGCACACAAGCTAACACACTGTCTCTCGCACTGAATCTGCCATTTTCCCAGTGGCAAAGGATGAACACTGCATCTATTTTTCAATAATACATATCAGTTCTCTCACTTCTTCCAACTATACGTACATGCTTTCAGTGTTACATTGCACTATGCATAATCTATGTTCTGCAACAGGGTTGACAATTTAGCATGCCATGATACGTGTTCGTGTGGCTTCTAGAGTTTTCACACTAAGTTCCATGCAGGGGAGGTGAACCTCTTGTTGGGACTATCTTTAGCTCTGCGGCAATGTTTACCTGTTCACACAGCTTGTGGATTGCTTCAGTGGGCTTTGCTACATAATTCACCTGTGTTAGACAAAAATCTGCTTCTGTGCTTTGGAGAGGAATCAACGTTACCCTGCCTCAAACCACCAGCCATTTAATCATTATCATGGTGCTTACCAGTAGCAACCAGTCTCACTGCACAGCTTCCCATGATAATTGTCAGTGGGGGCGTACGGATGAAGCAGTGAGGGATGCTGGTGTTATGCAGTAGCTTGTGTGGGGTGTTCGGGAAGCATTTGGATGCCAAGTGGTCATGGTTATTGAGTACATTTGATTGCTTTTCTATTTGACTACAAATCCGGGACGAAACTCCTTTTTTACAAATATTGATTGTTTATTGCAGATGTTGAAAAGAGATTACAAATATTTGAATTACCATGATTTTCAGGCGGTGAAGTGTGCTCCTCTGATGAGAAGCAAATGAGAAGTTGCTCCATATTTGCACGATCTGGGACTTTTTGAGATTTGTATTTGAATTTAAGCTATGTGTTCAAAAATCATACTCTCTTCACATTTGCAGTCTGTTGGGGTGGAACCTTAGGAGACAGAGAATGTGACTGTGTACTACGCTGGAGCCATTACAGTATACAATGTGTGACATGGCATGACAGAAAATGAAAAAAAAATTTGAGTGCACATCACATAGCATGGGATTGAGATACACTGATGGGCTGAAGGAGAGTGAGAGACCTATGCTGTGGCGCAGCACGAATTGTACACTCCGACAGGATGATGCATCTGAGAGACGAGTCGGTGTATTTATAGTCTAATTTGCATGCAAGAAATATGATGAAGCCACATAATTGACTGTGTAAGTTGAGCCCTGCAGCTCCATATACGAAATGGAATATTTTAGTCTGTGACAAACACACAGGGAGGGATGTATGATATATCCAAGGATAATAACAAATCCCAAAACACTTTGCTGTTCTAAAATCTGTTTTGGGAGAATATTGAGATGAGGCTTACAAAAAGAACCTGGGCCTTAATCTCATGTTTGTCTTCTGTTAGGTTGTAGTGTACTTGCCGATGTATGCAGGATATAAATGGACAGCTGGATTACATCCAAAACAGAGTTAGAAAACACTTAATACAACATCATTGTATCTCACATCAAGCAGTCATCCAAAGCCACTGTGCATTTTCTTTCCTGTTTACACAGAGCAATAACCATTTGCATGTAAAAGATCAATCAACGGATTAGTGAGATATCTTTCCTTCAGTAGGGCGTCATGCCATTTCTCCTCATAGCATGCAACTCCACCATACAAATGTGTCACATGAATTTTGCAACAACCTGGTGTCTGCCTTATTCTTGGTTACAAATTCTGTCGACCATTACTCTAGGAGTCCTCACTAAGGCTGCAAGTGCTATTGCCACAGTAGAGACGCATTTCATGTACAGTCGGTGGTGTTGCACCGGTGACATTGCTCTCCCGCGGCGGAGGGTCAGTCCTTGACGACAAAGGATGACATTTTGAAAGGCCACCCCATATGGTAACCCTCCTTTCTTTGAAGCGCTACTCATGGCTCTGAGTCTCTTTGTGCTCTTTTCCTCTGGCAAATGATAACCTTTTTCAATCGTTGGGCCGAAACTGTACAAATAATTCTCAAACCCAAATATCTAAACCATCTGATTATCCTAGCATTGTTTCTACAATTGTAACTCACACCTTAAATTAAAAGTATCATATGAATCACAGATGAGATCATTATTTAAAGCAATTATCTACTTTACATATTGCATCTATAAATACTAAGTGCCTGTCATTATCCATGTCCTAAGCCTTTACATTGTAGTAATTGGTAGTTTTGTACATCTTGTATTATAGATTTTCAGTACGGCAGTGTTCTTAGACAGCCGTATCTATGCATTTAACAACTTCAATAAATCCCTGTGCTGCCCAGAGTGCTGTGACATGCTACAGACTGGAAGCCCTAAGGATAGATGACTACTGACAGCAATTAATGGCTAAACGAGTGCTGGATTTGGCTGTTGGCCTGAATGGAAACGTTTTTTAATTTTAAAAAGTAATTTGGCAGGACAATGCTCCAGTGACAGCAGAACAACTCAAAACATGGACAGGGTACCTCACTGTCTCGGCTCATGACCAGATAACAGCTTAGCGCTGTTTTCCTTTGCAGTAAGTATTTGTTTCAAAGGAAACAATGCATGTCTTAATCTCTTGGGACCAACATTGTGTTTAACATGCACGTGTCTGTCAAATTCCATCAACATCTCTCTGAAGTAACATTATCTATTAATAGACATGTGGACTGTTGTCTGTCTGCATAGTAAATGCGATCTCCGAAAGCATCACCAAATTCTGACAATGTCCAGCAACAAGGTATGATGAATCCAGTGACGTGCGGTGAGGTTCATGGTTGGTGAGGCACTGACTCCTTTAGAGTCAGATTTACAAATATATAAACCCAAAAGGGTAGCTTATTAAATTGGCTTCTGGTTATTTCATATCTCATCAGCATTCTTCACACACACACACACGTAAGGTACGTATTAAAGGTACGTAAAGATAAGAAAAAACTTTACAATTACAGCAGCGAGAGAAAGTGGATAGAGGGCATTTGCTCTGCACCCTCCGTGTGTTGGCCGTCGCAATTCTACAATTCATACAACACAAATCACGTGACTAATGACGTTTGAAACTCATGAAACTATTACGAGCCCCATCTAACGACCTCTAATGAGCCCCCAGATCTCTATCCTTGCATGAAACTACATTCGAAAAATACATTTTGTTTTCTACATTATCAGTTTATTGTCTCACAGGTCCTAAATCATTCAATGAACCACATTT
>OMOT01040056.1:0-27513 GCA_900312575.1 Acanthochaenus luetkenii | reverse complement strand
TTCCTCTGCACGACTACGTGGTTAACGGGATTTAATAAGCGTCCTTCTCAGTTCCACTTGTAGGCATGTACAGTGTAATGGGGACAAAATGATGCAGTGGCCATACTCACCCAGTTGGACTGTCTTTTGTCCAATCCGGTGGTTCCCCAGCCCCGGTCCTCCCGGAGAACCACAGCCCTGCTGGTTTCCTATTTGAGCCGGTAGGTGATTCCGTTCGCCTGGCGTCCCGGGTCTCATCCAGCCCCCTGACCACACCAGGTGTACGTGATGAAAACCAGCAGGGCTGTGGTGTACTGGAGGACCAGGGCTGGGAACCACTGGGATAATTGATGTGCCACAGCGCAGGAGGCCTGTCACCCTCGACACACATGAGCCCTCCAAATTACACATTTAGCGTGTTTGTGTCTCGCTGAGGGAAAGAACCACCGAGTGTGCGGAGACGCCCTCGGCACGACAACACGTCTTGTCTTCAACGAGGTCTTGGGAGTCGTGTTGTTTCCATCGGCTCGTGTTTTGGCACCTGATTTAACAATTGAAGTTCCAAAGTGAGGGAGTGTTGTTGCCATTGGGTTATAACTTGGTCTAAATGTGCTTCTACGATCGTCCTATCAGCAGAGTCTGACCAGTGGATCTCTCTCTGCTGTCTTCCTCCTGGCCTGACATGAAACCACAGTAATCCTATAATAGATGGTAGAAGGATACTACACAAATGTCCCTGCCAAACCATGAAGTATAAATACAATCCTATAGGAATATTCTAGGAATAATAAAGTGATAGTGCAAGGAGATTAAAGGTGGGCTACCATGAAGTGCTATAAGACAAGTCATTTAGTCATTTAGTCCGATGTTTAGCGTTAAAATAGTTTATCTCGAAACAAGTGAAACATTCTGCCAGTGGGGTGAGATAAGTCCACTTGTCAGAACAAGGCAGATGTCTCTCTCTCTCTCTCTCTCTCTTTCTCACTCTCTATATATATAGAGAGAGTCAATAGAATGACACCTGATTCAAGAAAAGTCATGAAACAAGTTGATTTGCTTCACTTGTTTCAATAAAAAATACATTTGAAAGACTCAATGGTCGATGAAACGACTTAAAGGACTGTTGGAGTATCGGTCCCTTTAGGAATATTATGAGAAAATTATAGTGATTTATTTGATAGGGTGATGATTGATTGCTCTGATTGCCCACAAAATGTAAAATATCTGTCACAAAGGCTCTCTTGGTAGCTGTTAAACCCTTCTCCCCTCTTCCCTCCCCCAACAACCATCTCTCTCTCTCTCTCTCTCTCTCTCTCTCTCTCTGTACACTTCCATAGTCTCGCCAGACGCCTGAAGGCGAGTTTCTTCCGCTGGATCAGTTGGAGTTGGACGTGGGTTTCAGTACCGGGGCAGACCAGCTCTTTCTCGTCTCACCGCTCACGATCTGCCATGTGATTGACACCAAAAGCCCCTTCTACGAACTCTCCCAGAGATCCATGAAAACAGAGCAGTTTGAGATTGTGGTGATACTCGAAGGAATAGTAGAGACCACAGGTGAGTAACCACAAACGTGCCTTTTTATAGGCCTACACCAGTCCAAACGAGGGTTCATAGACTGTTATACCAGTATGCTGTGGCGGATAGCCGGCCACGGGTACAGTCGCTGGATATGTTACACAGTTTATTGTGTAGTTTTCATGTGCTGGGATATCTATTTATACATAGAATCTAATGAGTCATGTTGAGCCTATCCAAGTGGCTGTTTTGTAGGTGTTAATAGACCAAATCCAAATGGGATTCTCCCTTGATGCTTGTTGATTGCATTTTATTTATTCTATGGTAAACATGTACTTTATATGGTAGTGCTTAGTCTGTGTAAATCCTACCTGACTGGTTTTATGTTGCAGGCGTTAAGTGACGTTTTTATTTTTTACATTTATGTCCTGGGTTTGGGACAGTAGAGCCTAGTTTAGATATCAAGTGAACTTGCAAACTGTGGCGTGTGACATTGAAGAGCTCGTTCTATGTTTCCAGAAAGACTTCACTGCTTGGTCTTGGAGTGCATATCAGTGTTGACCACTTCAGAACTCCAGCAGGCCAATGTTAGGCAATATCTTTGTTTCTCATCTGAAACAAATTCTGTTAAGCTCTCCTTGTGCCTCCGCAGCTCTAACCTCCGCAGCTCTAACCTCCGCAGCTCTAACCTCCGCAGCGCTAACCTCCGCAGCGCTAACCTCTGCAGCGCTAACCTCCGCAGCGCTAACGTGGCTAATATTCTCAGAGGGTATAATAATTTCCTCTCTGCAGTCCTTTCGGTATTCGGGAATTCCATTTCCACAAGATGAGTAATGCCCCTATTGAAATTGTCTACCGTGATCATGGAGTACCTATTTATAAACTCAAAGGTTTATTTGACAGGGCTGAAAATGCTGTGTGGAGAACTCCTTCTGTGTTATGGAATGAACAGAGGAGCAGCAGAGATACAGTAGGTTGATTGAGAGAAAGCAGCATCTGAAGATGTGACAGGAAGGCCTGTGGTTCTACACCGTAGACTACAGTGACATTAAAGACATTCAATTCCTTGGAGATATTTCTGACACACACTTAATTATTGCAGTTGCAATTGCAGCTCAGACACATCTGACATTTGACACATCAGTTGATGGCGTGCAGCAGTTTTTACATCATTTTGATTTGACTCGCAAGACTTGACATATTCAGGCTAAAGGTGTAGATCCTTAAAGGGTGTTGATGGACTATAGCACAGAGCCTTTGTTCAATTTGAGCAGTGTCAGACTTGTCAATCAAAAGTTGGTTTGCCGCAAATTCTATTTTCTTTCTTTCTTTCTTTCTTTCTTTCTTTCTTTCTTTCTTTCTTTCTTTCTTTCTTTCTTTCTTTCTTTCTTTCTTTCTTTCTTTCTTTCGATGATGCACAACGTGCTGTTCGCTCATGTTTTTATTTAGTAGCAATGGAATTCATATTTAAGTAACAATCAATAGATGAGTAATGTATAAACAATAAGAATTTGACAAAGTTACAATGAAAGTAATTTTAATGTGCGGCAAGTTAACCAGAACTTCCCCATTGCTGGGCACAGGCTCCTAAAAATTTAGTGTGGTGACATGATTTCTTGTATCATTCATATATTATATTAGTGACTGTCACAGAAATATGTGTTATCAGATGGTACTCATTCAAACTAGTCCCCATTTTACTTTTAATAGAGCGCTTCTCTAAAACATCCATTTTTGGAGCTGTTTTGCTTCCGTTTTCACTTGACATACATTTCTGCGTTGAGGATCACTTGTGGTTACGTAAAGTTGGTGGAAATGCTGATGAACAATCTACGGTTAAAAATTGATGTACAGTGAAAGTCTAAATCCTCAGACGCTTTCATTTCTGGCCAATGTAACTCTGTTTCCATGGCAACCTCTCCTTGAGTATTCAGGATTGCAGCACTGCACCTAAACTTAGATTTTTATTCCTATGGTATAGGAATCGTAATACCATTTCAGTAACATACCAGTAAACATGGGATGGTGAACATAAAATGAAATTGGTTTATTGACAAAATCACCTGGTATGAAAAGGGATCTCTTGTGAAATATGATGAGAAGGACACTAGGGAGCTACTGTACTATGAAGTGCGCCGCTTCCCAGAACAGGTGATACAGCAGAGACAGAATAAGATGAAATATTTATGAGGCTTGGTGTTTACTTGTGAAGAAGCTGCCCAACTCCCCAGATCACATTTTTTTTATTATGTTTAGAAAAATCACTGTCTGGAACACGTTAAAAGACTATTTTATTTATACTGCAGATAAAAAAAGAATGTCATTGTTTCCAAGGGTGGAAGTAACTAATACTAATAACTAATTTACTCACGTTTCTGTAATTGAGCAGCTTTTCAGTGATTTTACTTTATGTTTTTACTGAAGTATTGTACTTAGTTAAGTTTTAAATCACATCCGCTACAGAGTAAACATTTTGGGGCTCCATCAGCATCAGAAACTGGACCAACGTAAATTGACAAATTGTGGAGCCGTTCACAATGAACGGTCAGTCAGCAAAGAAGAGTAATCTGGCTTTACTTTGTTTGTTCACTATATTTTGTAATTTCAAAAGTTTCCAATGAAAATACTTTAGTTTGAACTCTGACCTCATCATTTTTAGAATTGTACGGAAAATATCACATGTAACTGTACTCTTTTCTGAAAAGTAACTTTTACTCTGAGTACAAATGAGCTACTTTTGACTTTTACTTAAGTCGATTTTTACACCGGTACTTTCACTTCTACTTAAGTAAAATATCAGCAAAGTAACAATACTTCTACTTGAGTAGGAAATTCTAGTACTCTTTCTACCACTGATGGGTTCCATTTTGCCGTAATCTCTGACATGTACGAATTGTATGAGCGATTCTTCCTTGAACTGAGATTCCAACTGTGACATTCCAACAGAGATATGTAGGATGTCTTATGGCAGCAGACTTTCTTTTGGAGTGATGCTGGTTGTGGCTGTGTGGTATCAAGATGGCTCTCTGACACAGCTGCAGGAAAATGTTTTCAGTTGGGGTGCCGAGGTGAAATAATGTGAGGGGGATGCATCGCTTGTCACATACTGTATACGCATGCGGTATACTGTACATGCTGTCTGATTCCTTGCTCTGCAGCGCATGGGGTATTCACTTAGTAGAACCTTATGTCCTCCATCAAAATAAAGGGCACACAGACTAAAACGATAATTAAAAAACCTAAACCAGAAACATGAACGGAAAACCCACAGCAACAGCTTTTGGGTTGGTCAACAGCACAAAAATGGATAACGTCTGATCACAATAACAATGAATACAAAAAACTATATCACACCTTCCGATCAAGTCGTCAAGCTATCATCCTAGATGTATCAGGGCACATTAAGCTCACAATGCATGTTATGTGTTAAAAATAATTCTAAATCAAAATATACATCTGTCACATAACAGAAGGCTTGGGCAATATCCTATTAATAGTATTATTTATTGCATTGCCGGCTCATTTTCACTGTACCTCTACAGGGCCCAGGATGACTCTGATGTTGAATCATCAGCCGGTTCATATCTGCTACACACAGTCTCATAACACATCAAAAGTTAAGAGCAGTATCCTAATGGCACCAATAACGCTGTTAAACACTACCCAAGTGTGTGTACCAAGCAATAAGCCATTTATTCATTAGCGGTTCTAGAGAAGAATATGCTGTAGCAGCCCGAAACAGCCATTTAGCTGCCTCCAACCGTGAAAGCAATCATTGTACTACAATTGAATTCATTTCATGATTTGCAGTGTTGAATTTGCACAGAATGCAATTATATCCCAACTCCCCTATCTGAATGGTGCGCCGTTTGCATCCTGTAGATCTAGCACTCCGTTTTGGTGCTTTAAGACCATGCTTAACTACCTTTGAGATCAGAGAAGAAAGATAAACAAGCACAGGATTCATGCTCATTAAAAATAAACAAGCTACGGATTAAATTTCTCTAGCTTTAGGAACTAGCTTTGACTGTGTGATAGATAAGGGAAGTAACTTTGCCTGCACAATAGAGTCTATCCCTGAAAGTTTGTGTGGCGTTGGAGGTCTACTGCAGTGGCACGACACACCGTAAGATCTGCAAAGGTTCTGCAGCGTCAGCTATGAAAAGCAATGGTCCGTGAGCATCAATCGAATCATCAACATACACTTTTTTTCTGTTTGCAGTGATGTGCAAATGCATGGAGCATGATCAATGTGCTTTTAGGAAGACGCCGTGAAATTCACGCGGTGTTGCAAAGCCATTTGGAAATGTCTCCAGGCAGAAAATATCTATTTTGTTAGGCTTTATGAAGACCACTTCCTGGAAGAGTAGAATTCATGGTGAACTCAGCTGTCTTAGTTTACTTTGGATGCTTGTATTTCTTCGCTCATTAATTAGTTAGGTTTCAATTAAACTTCTATGTCAGTGCCGTAATTATGATGGCACATAATTTGTAAGGCAATCACCACCCATACTAAACTGACTAATAATCTCCCTTTTGATTAATTATGTTGCGCCGAATGTGTTGAATTGCAGAATTTTATTTGATCTCTCGATTTGATTACGTTTGATTGCTTGTCAAAACAATCCGTTTCAGAAAACTCAGAAACACTCTATTCTTCCATAAAGTTGTGCATTGATTTTGATAGCTTGCAAAGATTCCCGTCAGCCCCCTCTTTTTACCGCCACAAGGCTTTTTTTGTGATTCACCGCAATAGAAGAAAAAATAGAATGTCCTTGTTACCGAGTTTCATCTATCTGCTCATTTTAAAACGAGTGTGGGAGGCAGGAGATGGTTGCATATAGGATGGATCTATTGGTGATGTATATTCATGTGTTTACGTGTGCGTGAACACAGTATGTGACTATTGAGAGAACAGCTTTGAATAACAATGCACAAGCTTTGACTCTAGAAATGGTGCAACAGCATCTTTTAAATCAAGTCTGTTCGGACCTCAGGTGTATTCTTCATGGACTTTTGCCTTTCGGAAAAGACATAGCTTACAGTTTGATTGGGACTTATACGTATTTTGAACTTATAGATTTGATAAGAGGCATCAGAGAGAAAGAGAATATTGTTCAGTTTGGGTAGATTTTTATTTTTTTACCTGTGTATTGAAGAAAGCATTGAGTTATGATTTTTTTACATTGTACTTTTATTATAGCTTTTGTAATTAAGGTTTCGCAACAAATACACATAACAATCTACACTTAGAGTGTGAAATTGAGAGTAACAAATGCTTTGATGGAGACCTCACCTAGTAGTAATGCCAGCCAGCATAATTACTTTGAAACATCTATAGTCACAGATTAGCAGAGTAGCCTGATGTGTGTTTTATCATTAACAGCAGTAATTGAAATGGAAACGGAGCTGGAGGTCTAATAGTCTCGGGCATATGAGTACCGGTAAGTGGCCATAGCCCTGGAGGCCTGGGGTCGCGTGAAGTCAGGAGCTGCAGAACTTAGGTAAACACTGGCACACAAGTGAACCCCAGATATGAGCCAACTGTGAAAGTTGAGACAGGCCTCTGGAGAAAGTGACCGGAATTCATTCTGAATGATTACACTCTGAGCGCGTCCTCTCTCCCCCGTGCCGTGCTCCCTGTCGCGGCGCCGCGGTTCAAAGGGTTAATGTGGGTTCAGTGGGGAAGTAACGGCTGCAGATCGGATGAGAGCGGGAGTCTCCAATTAAATCTAACGTGCCCGGGGTCAGAGCACAGGAGAGCAGCGGCCCTCCCCTGCTCAGCCCAAACCTGTGTTGCTGAGGCGCTCCGATAGGCCACATGTTTAATAGCTCATAGCTCTCTTTAAGAAAAAATAAAAAGTCATTAATTCGGCTCATTTGACTTCATTAACGACTAATTTTTCAATTACACGCCTTGAATCTTTCGTTATGTCAAACATGCTGCGGATTATGTTCGTAGTGTCACTAAGGTGTGCACTGATATGTCAACTCTGGATCAGAATACAATGAGATAAGTATATTTTTGCGATAATTTTCTTGGCGATATTTCCCCGGTAATCTCTATTAAAACAACAACTAATTGGTCTGGGAAAAAGAAACGAGTCACTATGTTGTGTTAAAATATTACAACTGTATGTTAAAATACATATTTCAAGCCTAAATTATTTGCTGTAAAATGGATTTCGGAGGCTTGCCAACAAAATACTTTTTAAATTTCACATATGGACTTTATTAATTTGGCATGGCTAATTTCAGACTAAAACAACCCAGCAATTCTGGGAACACATTCGTGGGCTTTACCTCTCATGACTACTGTATATAAGATAATTGCACTGGGGTCGAACTCCACATAATGGGCATCGCAACGAACCGGCTATGACATCGAGGATTCATTATCCCCTTTAGATGAACTGTGCTGGCTTCCCAAGAGGAAACAAAGGTAATTGTGTCTTTAGGGATTTGTCAAGTCTCTGTTGGATGGTAATAAATCATTGGTAGAGGTGTGGTGGCAGACCTGGGATGAACCCGTTTTGCGACGAACGGCGCCAGAAACGCACCCAGTCTTCTCGCCACGCTAGGGAGAGCTAGAAATAATTGACTAGAAATAATTGGCTGTGTCTCAGAAGACTTGCACGCCATGGTGGTGTGAGAGGAACACTCTCTTTTGTAATAACCTGCACGGGCTGTAGGCCTCAACATGAACCTGTCACAATGGAGGAGGGACACACCCAGGACAACGTGGAACATGGTCATAATTGACAGAATTATAGCGGCTCCACAGAAAAGTTGTGATCCGCTCGCCGTGGTTTTGGTCACTGGTGGTATTGATTGGCGGCGCCTTGACTGTCTCCGAAGTGCAGGTGAATCGATCCGCGGCCTAAACACACAGCCACATTTCTTGTTTTTAGGGCCAGTCTTCTCGTAAAAGACCCTCCTCTGGGATATCTGTTTCTATTTCTGTCACTCGGGCAGGCTGGAGCTTATTGGACCAATGCGCTCTAGCTAAAGTGGCAAACTTGCCAAATAATAGGGACAACCTTCTCAGTAGTGACTCGCGCTCAAATACCATTCAAGTCTCAATGGTCTCGAGGCTTAAAAATCATTCTTATGTCTACTCCTCTTCATCTGGATCTCCTCTTCACGACTGAAGCGGGTTCAATAGGCGGAATCAATAAGAGATCTCAGCTTCCACCCGGATCCCCCAGTCAGTCATTAGGAAAGAGAAGGGATTCCTAATCATTTGTGCACTCGGCATATAATAACTATATAGAGGGAAGCCATGTGTTGTTCCAATTGGTACGGACATAACCCCAGTGGGATTTTTCTCATGGCCAATAGTGGTTTGGCCTTAAGGCGATCCATCGATTGTTGTTTTGCTAAACTGGTTTCCTGTGCAGCAGTATCCAGCACCGCCATTGCTCGGTATCATGTGCTTTCCTGGCTTTGTTCGTGGCGTAGAGCCATAGGTTCCTCTGACCAGCCCGACACCCCACCATGTGCAGAGAGGTTTGGCAGCCCCTACTCCTATTCCCTTCCCTTCCTTCCCTTCCCAACAACCTCCACACTCGAGCATCCTGGCACCCCTCCCCCATAGCAGTACACTTCCCCAGCCTTTCCCCCCCCCTAGTGAATCTCCTCCTCTCTGTTTTCCTCGGTGCTCATCGCTCACCCTGTGTTTGGGTGGAACAAACCTCTGAGCTGCGAGCAACTGGACGCCACCGTTGCGAGCGGATTGAATACTGAAACAGTATCTGACGGGAGGGACTTATTTCCATCTTTCAAAAGTCAAACACGGGAAAAACAGGCCGCTGAAAGCTTCTGGATTTTTCTACACTTGCTGCCGGTCACCATAGAAACAGATTTTCAGAGAGGACTTGTGGCCACAATAGAATCGAAATGAATTTATCCAAATGAATTATATTATAGGCACAATTTGTTCTATCCTTTTTAAACGTTTTATTGAAAAGGGTGACCAGTCAGCTGTGAAGAAGCCAATCTACTCATAACTGTATTATTCAGTCCCGCGAATGAAAGTGCCCTCTCTTCAATAAGCCGGGGCACGTCGCCCAAAACACTTTCTCCTCTTCTTCAGCTTTCCGCTCAGTGCTGCAGTGATCTACTTCAGCACAGCTGTTTAATATTTCATATCACAGATCCTAAAAGAAGAAAGAATGGGAATCCTTTCTCCGTACTTTGCAAAATGAAGGACAGGATCATTGTCTGGCATTTAATTGTCGTCCTTCACCGTTTAGTGATTTGTGGTTGCACTGCCAAGCGTTTTGTTGATAGTCTTGGCCGCAGCCAATTCCGTGACAATGGCAGCAGCGCTTGGATAAAAGGATGAATCCGGGAATTGTGTTGTGTCGCAATGTTCTCTGTATTCACCATCCAGATTCTCATGCTAGCATTTTTCTCCTACACAACACTCTCGTGCTGTTTCTGCAGCCCTGATAGACTGTCAGGGGACTCTGCTGACAGCACTGACAGTGAGGCTGCATGGAGGAGTTTGTGTATGTGTGTGAGTGTGAGTGTGAGTGTGTGTGTGGCTGTGAGTGTGTGAGTGTGAGAGAGAGAGAGAGAGAGAGAGAGAGAGAGAGAGAGAGAGAGAGTAGTGGCAGAACTTGGATCCACGCTCTCAGGTCTGGCCCTTGACAGATCCTGGCCTGGGTGTCAATCCCAGAGCTGCAGTAGAGAATGTGACTGAGCCGGGCAGCAAGTGGATATGATCCTCTGGCTTCTATGACCTGGATAAGCTTCTTTTTGCCTCCCTATACCATTAGGCTTTTCTCAGCTACTATCAAGAAACACTGACAGGCTGCCTTAGAGTTTACGGTGCTTTTCTAATTCCAACCACCAAAGAACCCATTTTATCTTAGCTGTCACTCCACTGACTCTGCGGCTGCTTCACTTTGTTAGGCCACAAAAGCAGCCATCTCTGTGATATCAAGGATTTAGTCTCGAGCTGAGTTGGCTTTTGGGCCTCTGAATCTGAAAGTTTATTCTTGACACTACTGCTGGGGGGATGTGAGCACTTTATTTCAGTCCGTAATGAAAGCGGACTGCATACTGTACAATATACATACAGCACCTTTAATCTCAAGACAGACATTCAATCTGACGATTTGCATATGGTTGTGATGTCATTTCCTGTCCACAACGTTTTTGAAGATTTTGATTTTGATTGTCATCGATGCCGAGGACTGTTATTTTCCGATTTCCGTGTTATTTCCCCTATGAAATGTACCTTTATTGAGATGCAGTTTTTAACATCTGAATTAGTGGATTGTTGTAATGCCGCTCATGCTGTCATATGGATATCTCATGCAGGAATGAGAGCAGCAATGTAACGGGTGCGGACCCAAGCGCAGACACAACAGCCAGAGGCAGGACGTTCCCGGCACAAACAGTGACGGTGTATTTCAGGGAAGCAGGCAGGCAGGTAGCAGACGACGAGACAGCTGGGCTGACTACCCTGATAGATAGACAAGAATAAACTAGCGACTGGAACACTGGGACAAACACAACGATCTAGCCCAGTATCAGTGTAACCCTAATTGGCGCACAATTGTCTATTCGCTTCAGTGTTAAAGTAACGGTAAAGGTATCTGCCTTCAAAACCGCATATCAATCAAACCCTAGTGTGTATAACTTGGAACAAATAATCTGTGTGTGTGTGTGTGTGTGTGTGTGTGTGTCTGTGTAACAGGGTCACTCTAAAACATGTGTTAAGTGATGCTGCCTTGTAACTGGCTGTAACAACGCTGTACACACAATCGGAGGCATTTCTCCCCGGTGTGATGTCTTTCAACTGGATATCCCCAGCAGCACACAATGGTAGAAATATAAGAGGATCATTAGTTTGTGTGTGTGTGTGTGTGTGTGTGTGCAAGTGGATGCCATGAGGAGGACACAAGTACAACACACACGGCAATATAAGAGTGATATATGACCTAGACAGAGAACATTGCTCTGCGCTTTATTAAAGATGACATTCGTAATATGAGCTCAAGGCTTCTTTGATGAGAAGTCACCAAAATATATGATTCCCCAACAAAGGCACTTGGCGCAGGGCTTATGTGTTGAAGAAGGTCATGGCTGCAATGACGGTAAAATAATTTGGGTCTGGGCTTGGAGGCATGATGGATGATTTGACCCTGTCCTGAGTGGTAAACCCTATTCTGAGCAGTTTGGATGCTTTTCCAATATGACGGTCCAAGAGAGGGACAATGCGTTTGTCCCTGAGTGTTTGTGTGCAGTTACCTCAACAGTGAAAAGGTCCACGGTCGTCATGTGGTACGTGCACAGATTCCCACAGTTTGGTTTCCATAGACACACCGAGTTCAGCGCAGGTGTGAATTCTCTACAGTTACGTAAGGCTTTAATAATAACACGGCATCGTTTTTGTCTGACTTCGTAGTTGTAGGAATAATATGATTATTGAAATTGTCTTTATCCTCTAATCACGTTTTCTTTTCTAAACACGCGTTTGCTACTGTAGGCTGTTAAATTGCACTCGGTTATGATCGTATAGACACACGTTTGTGTCTCTATTTCGGCCATATTCCAGAAGATATACATTCCCCTCATAAGGCGACAGTGTGAAGGGCAAGGTGCATTGATTATCATCGCTGCCGTCTCGGTTATGCTGTGAGCCATATGGATGTGGGTGTGTGCAAAGCTGCTGCTCGGTACACGATCCAGCCGTATTGTGCAGTGGTTCAGGCGTCGGTGTCTTGAGTGATATGAGGATGTATTGGCAATAAGTGTATATTTGAGTAAGTGCACTTTTATTCATGAGCATCATTAGCTGAAGAGTGGGCAGTCCACACCACTGAGATTTCTGCTCTATTGAGGCAGTTGGAGGCTGAGGGGGAACCAGCTGAGCGGGCTCGGCGGGGATTCAACCCCAGGCCAGCAGGGGACATGTCTTTCCAGAGACGGAGGTCTTACAGTAACTCCTGCACCATCTGCAGGGACACCATAGCCTTATTATTAGATGGACGATGAAGCTATTGCTGTCTGTTTTGTGTATTACTGCAGCAGCCTCTTTGCCTCGGGCACAATTTCATTTCAGTCGTTTCAATATTTTTCTTTAAAAAATGTTCCTGTACCTTTTTAACAAGTCCCGTATATCTTGGTAGCCATTTTGCACTGCGGCATTAGACAACAGTATAAAGCAGGGTAGGCTGAAGTCTGGCAAGCTGCTAGTGGTGGTTAAATGGTTGTTAACAAAGAACAACTGAAAGACGGACATTCATTTCCACTGCCATTGTCTCAGTATAGGACGCATGAGTCTGTCGCTTTGGCCTAAAGTTTTCATTAGCCTCGTCTGCTTTACTCGTCGGCGCCCCACTTCCATATGCCTGAAGCCTCCAGGACTCTGTGCAGAAGTAATACTTTGAATACCCCAAAACGCACTTGATGTTCAGTCTCTTGCACACCTGAGATGGCGTGCAGAGCTGTTATCAGTGAATTCGTTTATGACCTTGGGAATCGGGTGGAAACACAGATGCCTCTAGTTTCAATGATGACATCTATGCAACAAAGTGAGTGCTGCGACTTAGTCTGGACTGCTGCTAAGGCAGTAATTAAAACATGTGATAATTATGTCCTGCAATCACTCATTTCCTAGTGGACAACAAGCCTCAACACGAGTCCCCCAGCCATTACTCTGTGCTAAAAGGACGTTTTTGGGGGACTAGTTTACTGTACTGGACTGATATACCAAACTCAGTATTTTGTTTTAAATGTAAACTGAATTATAGATTTTTAAAAATGACAATTCTTGTTTTTCAATACATGCTGATTTGAAAGCATGTTAGATGGATAGGGCTTGTTGTAAGTAGTGTAATGATTTAATGCTCATATTCAGACAATTATGATCACAGCTGCTGAATAATGGTGATGAGTGATAATTGATAACCATGCCATAACTTTGTGTGAAAAAAGCCATGTTGTTGGATCATTTATTCAAAACCTCGTAATTTTACTACTTGCAAACATTTGTTTTTGAGGACGTGAGGGGAGTGTTTAACTTCTTGCATGGGTTTAACTCAGTGTCCCCTGTGAGGGGAAATTAATGGCAAGTGCATCATCATCTCCTATTTTGTGCTGAATTTGCAGAACTTAGTTAACGGCACACACACACACACACACACCGGGAAGATGTTAAATAGATAACTCTAATTTAGGTTACATGCTTTTATTTTGTTGTCTCAAAAGGACAGAATTTTATTCTTTGAACAAGGATTTTCTCACTCATCTCAGCTTTTGTCAAGCTTTAAAAAAAAAATCACACAACAGAGGTTTCATTTCAATCCTCTATCTTTTCTAGTGACTAGCCAAAGTCAAGGTGTGGACTGAATTGTTAAGTAGCTTAAGATTGGATGCGGAGAGAGGACCTTTATTACTAGTTTTAAGGGGTCTAAATAGAGCAATCTAAAGTAAAGTTCTACATTAAAGCTCTTTGCACATCGTTCTTGCTCCATCAAATGCACAAATGTGTGAAATGATATGTTCTTGGCTAAAGTTTAGGATAGCTTGTCTGTCTTGTGTATTGGTCATTAGTCAGCCCAAATCTGTTTTGCATGAATGAATGTGGCACCTCAGGTAAAGGTCCACTGGACAAAATTAGGTAATTAGATACCATAACAATTAAACCGATGACAGATTTACTTCTGAAAGTCCGATGACGGTATTGACTATTTTTATTTCAGGTTCTTTATGAACAGTTTTCTCACAGTGATTTCAGGAACTTGCTCACGATCAGCATTTTTGCAATCCGAAAATCAATTGAGCTTTTTTATTTTGGCAGCTGCCTCTGTGATAAGTATTTATTCATTGAGGCAGTTTTGTTTACAATTTGCTTAGTTATCTGAAAATGGCAAGAATCTTGGAGAATACCGCATTATTGAGTCTTAGGGCACTGCGCCAGGCAGGTAATTGAATCAGGGCTGTGTTGTTTAATACTATAGTAGTCAAATATCGATTTCATTAACCTTTTGTGAAATTGAAGCCTTGAAGTTTATTTGCAGGAATTACAGTCAATAAACAAAAACTTGCACACGGACCTGGTGCTGAATCCATCAAGAGCGACTCATTCGAGAAACTGTATTTTAATTGGAGAATGAGGGACGATGAGGGGCGAGAATGAGAACGAGGGGAACTGGTAGACGTAACGTTTCTCTCGCTCTCTCCTTTTCTCATCCACTCGTTCTCATTCCCCTCCCTCGTTCTCACCCCTCATCGCCACTCATTCTACAATTAAAATAATTGGATCATTTTAATGGACTATTGAGCCTATGAGACTATTGGATAATGAGGGGCGATGAGGGGCGAGGATGAGAACAAGGGGAGCAGGTACACTCTCTCATTTGTGTACCTGTTCTCTTTTGAGTGCTACTCCCTGTTTCTTTAATCAGTAATAACAGTCGAGCATAATCTTCTCTGTATGTTTTTCTCTTTGACAGGGATGACTTGCCAAGCGAGGACGTCTTACACCGAGGACGAGGTTCTGTGGGGACATCGCTTCTTCCCAGTTATCTCCTTGGAGGAAGGCTTCTTCAAGGTGGACTACTCTCAGTTCCACGCCACATTTGAGGTGCCCACCCCTCCATACAGCGTGAAAGAACAGGAGGAGGCTCTGCTCCTCTCCTCGCCCCTCATGGCTCCATCCCTGTGCAACAGCGGGGAGAAAAACAACTCCCTGGACTGCCTGGAGACCCTGGAGGACAATGAGAGCAAGCTTCCCACCAAGCTTCAGAAGATGACAGGTCGCGACGGCCTGCCCAAGAAGCTGCTACGGATGAGCTCCACCACCTCGGAGATGACTTACAGCATGGGAGAGCTGCCCATGAAGCTGCAGCGCATCAGCTCTGTTCCCGGCGTCTCAGATGACAGGCAGGCTGGCAAGGCCTCCAGGATCGGCACGGAGCCCATGAGTAAGTCGGTGGTGGACTTACCTCCCAAGCTGCAGCGACTGTCTGGGGGAGGAGCGGGCAGGATGGACGGACACCTGCCTCCCAAACTCAGAAAGATGAACTCGGATCGCTTCACGTAAAACAGGCGACATATTTTAACTTATTACGTCGGCACCCCCTCCCCTCCCCCTCTTGAACCCGTTGTACTATTCCCTAATTGATTAATGGACAATATTCTTATATTAAAAGAAATGTAGTATATGAATATGTGCACATATACCTTATATAAAGTAGGGTGATGGAATAAAGCACATTTGTTCCTGGATGTAAGTATACATGCTATGATGAAAGGCCTCTGATTTCTTTCAGGATGATGTACGATTAGCACAATCTGGCATGTAAGAAACATTTAGCGCATGTAGAACAGAATCCCAATCATTTCTGGCATGACATTTATTGATATATTATTTATCTTACAAAAATGATTTAACGAGTGAATTTACTGACGGTGAACAGTTGCACAAAGCCATATGGTTTATGACATTACATGGTTCTAATTTGTGGTGACAAAGGGCACATACATTTGTTTTGAGTTGATTGCTTTTGTTGTTTAATGTAAAAAGTGTGGCAACGTTATGTTGATTGCATGCTACTCTTATTGACTTAGCTATACAAAGGTAATAGACAAAAGATGTTTAGCCTTAACTATATTACCTTGTTTCCATTTCCACGTTTATTCACAGCTGTATTTTTGGTATTTCATATATAGGATATTTTACCATGTGCAAATTTAGGAATGTATTGTTTGATCAAACACATGTTGCTGGACGATGCATTTTACATTTGAAAATGCATCGTCCACATCATATGACCTGTTGGTACTGGACACAATGCTACGCGATTCTCACTAACTTGTTGAAGTAACACTTAAGTTGAGAGGGTCAATACTTTATGAGCACATGATATAATACCTTGTGTTTGTTAGTAAGCATTTATAGGCATTTTGACATAGATGTACTGCTCAGTGCAGCTGCCCAGTACTGTGCAATCACTTTGATTCATTATTTTAAAAATGATCCCGGCCTACATGGTCATACTCTACACTCTATTACAATTTCAACTTAAGTGTTACTGGTTACTCATAGATTTAGTGGTGGGCCTATAACATTAAGGGAGTCACCACATTTGTCTTAAGAGCCCCGATTCTCCCTCCTCTGTGATGAAAGCAATAATGTTATTATGACTATAATCTTTATATAGCCACAGGGTCTACCACAGCCTCATATTCATTCTGTTTACTGACGCCATGCCATGAAATCTGGTTCCTCTAAACGCATCAAAGACATTGTATGATAACCAACCTCTTCAGGAATAAAGCTCTAACATAAATATTGCATATCTTGCTACCTTGACTAAAAGTAATGCATGCTTTACCCACTCTAATGAATACAATGGAATGAATAAGCCTATTACTGGGTGTGGTCAAAATGATGGAAAGACCAACGGCACTCCTCCGCCTCTGTGAAGGGTTGTGGTGGTTCTGTGCTAGCTGTGGGTGGCTTTCCTACAGTAGTTTAGGTTTAATCCTGGCCTAGGGCTAAACATATTCAAATCGCTGCTGACATAAAGATTCTTAGTGGCCACAATCACCTCCGTCCCACGATAGATGGTCTTTCTCGGATGCAGTGTCTTTCAGCATGGCAATGTGCAAGGCACGTCATACTGTAGTATGATGGTGTTAGGGATGTGCCACGGCCTCCCCAACAACCTTTTTTGGGGGAGTCAGAACGCCCTGATAAAGGTGACATCGGATGATCACTTAAAAATGATATACTGATTGATACTGACCTTGTGCTCTAGCAGATATCTGGACTGTAACCCTCTCCAAAAAATCCCAGGGGCAGAGATGCAGACAATTGTATGTTTTTAAAGTACATTCTAAAGATATTTAATAAAACATGAAAGATACAAATTCACAATGAATCACTCATACTAATTTTGCATGTTTGTCTCTCCTTATTGAGATGATATGCAGGCCGTGATGTGATCTATTTCTAAATGTGGACCAAAACCATGTCAGATCAAGCATCCCACAATGTCACAGAGCCAGTGCCACTGAGAAACGTCTTCTGGCGCTTTCATTATTTTGATCACACCCTGTATAATCACTGCAGTTGTTCATATTTCACAGTACACACTGTTGCTGTCAAATAAGCTGTGTAAATAATAACTGTATTTCAAGAGTTATACCCTAAAGGACTTGTGCAGATAAATCCAGTCAGTGCCGAAACTGTAGGTATCACAGGCAGTCGGATTAATTCTGGGCTGTTCTGTCTTTATCCAGACTTAACCTCTTTGTTCTGAATTTCTTAAATAAATCTGTTGGGATGGATCGGAATATCAGAACTGCTGATGGCATTATGTCTGAAGTCTCCCAGAGCCAATCAGCCTTCATCACCAAGGAGATCTCTGCTCTAGGTCTCATTTTGCTGTTCTCTTTTGTCCTGAGAGTAGCGGGGAAACTAAATGCATCGCCACAGAAATAGCATTTCAATACTACAATAATTGACTCAAGTGCATTTGGAAGATGTGGGAGTATTGTTATGGTGTAGTAGGAGGCAAGAAAAGGTTTACTCAGAGTTTAAAGACTCGTTAGCATTTTGGGCCAAAAATTTAAAAAAGGTCAACATTTGAGAGATATTTTGATCATGTTCATTATCAGGCTACTTCCGAAGAATGGATATCTGACACAGAGGCAGCCTGTGTGATACAGCTGGCATTGCTTGCTGACTACAGGACAAATGAAACACAATTGTGTACTGAGATGACTGCATTTTCCATTCCACTGAATCCAAATGGTTCTGAATTTGCTGAAAACAGATGAGCTCCCCAAGTCAGAAATGTGCAATGATAATTCCACTTTGTTTTCATAACCACGACAGTGACAGTGGAGCGGAGTTGGACATTCAAAGCTATATATAGCATGTTGACTTACGATGACTGGCTGTTTGCACACCTCTCCCGCTGTCCCTCGCCGAGTGACACTCTAACAGCCCCTTTAAGCTGTTTCACACGTCATCTTGTCCAAAAAGATGCTCCACGCCATGTGTCTCAAATATGAAGAGCGGTACATCGTATGGGGGAAATGCTGGTGGCTTTGTATTGCATGAGACACTTTGAAGCAAGGCAAATATCACAGCATTACAGTTATATTGTTTGATGATGTGTTTCCTTTTAACGTGACGTTCCTGTTCTGTAAATGTGTTTCACGGTGTACTGAAAACAGATCTTTATTATTCCATCCCGGGTCAACGTGAATCATACAAACGTGACCTTGTTGGATTGTCAGTCAGCTTGTGTCCACTTACCTTGGAGCTCAATGTGGGGAACCTTTCGTAACACACACCATTTTATGTACTCTATGAACTTTAGTGTTCTTGCACGGTGATCTTAGTGCAGATACGTTTGAAATCTGCCTGAGAAAGTGCAAATACTGTGTAAGGCTGCTGTTGCGATGCATTTTCATTGCAACGGCTATGGAGTCCATGACTCATGAGCTCTGGGCGTGATTTACTGAGGTGCAGGTTGGGTGTTTGTTCTTGCTCAAGGCGATCATGGTGTTGGTTAGACAATACCTGCACTATGAAACATATGAGGGCGATATTATTGTTTGTTGTAAATGCACTAGGAAGGTGCCACTATACTTGTGGGACTGGAGAGACTGAGATTCTCACTGTATATCGATATATGTGCTTGCAACACCATGAATATATATATACAAGTGGTAGGCAAATCATTTGGTCTTTAAAGTTGAGTAACTTAGACAAAAAGGACAATATACCTTAATAATCTTATATATTCTTATAATATGATTATTTTATTTTTCTATAACAATACTTTTGTGAGACTTCCTTTTGGTTTAAACTTTGCTGAACCATTACAGATCCCTGAAGATCAGTTCCATCCTATGACAGAGCAATTGAACAAAAGACTAAACTGACAGGGAGATGAGAGAAGTGCATTACAGGTGGTAGAGGAGACCTAAGTTAATGTGTGGCAAGAATAATGCAATCCTTCCAATCCTGTTTGCAAAATGACAGCGATCAAAGTCGAGTCTGTATTAAGGGGGAGATTAAAATGGCTGGGAGAGTGTAAATGAGAACACCAGAGGGGGAGAGAGGAGCAGAGGATATTTCTGTCTCTTGTCAGATTCTGTCATGGCTTGTTTTACATTCACACTTTTACTCCCGATCCCTTAGCTCCTCCGTGTCCTGACAATACAAACAGGTTTAATAACCGGGTGTGGAAACCAGCAGCCGGAGCCGAGTGCAACTGCCGTCAAGACAACACGTTGCCTTGTCCGGTTTGCATTGTGCAGTTTGCACGCGGCACAGTGTCTAAAACTCGGGATAATTATACAGTGTTGAGATTCGATTGTCTCCGTTTTGCTTGATCCTTTTCTACGGTACATCGTTGTGAGTTGGCATCATGCACAGTAACGGAAAGGCGGAAAGGTAAAATGGTGTTGAATAATCCATCTGTTTGCCTGTGGACGGCATATTTAGAACTGTGCACACAAGTCAAATACTTCTCAGGATGATCACAGTTGTTCTCTCCCATCATTTTACACGTGTACACACACACACACACACACACACAGAGAGAGAGAGAGAGCAGACACACACACACACACAGAGAGAGAGAGAGAGAGAGCAGACACACACACACACACACAGAGAACATAACAGATGCCTCATCTCTGGTGTATTGTGTTTGTAAAATAACGGGTGTAGGTGTCTGTCTGCACCTCAGAGTCAGAAAACAGAGCAAACATCACACCAAGCTCACTCCCTGTGGAATACCGGGCCTGTTTGCCTGATGCTCTCTTTATCTGTTCCCTTCCATTTCATGTTTGCTTGAAAATCAGTGTGCAACTGTCACCCTCATTTGCCAAAAACATTGCTCCGAGAGCGCGAGCTATTCTGTCGCCTCCTCTCCAGCCAAGGAAAGCCACCGCACACTCAGCATGTTCAACCTCAACGGACAATGATTTATTTGTTTACTGTTGCCACACTGTTCAACATGTATTTGACAAGTGCAGACGTCGTGCCGGCCTCCTCGGTGCGGCCACTGCTCTCTGAAGAATGATCTATGGTCTTAATTTAATATCTTGTTTTGTTCTTTTTGCTGTCACGGCGTGTGTGATGTGTAGCGAGTCGTATCTCCTGTTCCTCCGCGCCTTTACTTCAGTAACAAGCAAACGAGATATAATTGATGTTTATTCCCTGCGTGGAATTTTGTGAAAGAAAGTCTTCATTTTCAGACGTGACAAATTACCCCCATTACTCAAGTCACTGAAGTGATGTTACAGAATGAGCAAAGCCAGGATGTGCCTGTCCAGACAACCGGCCACGAGGAACGATGCTGTGCGCTGCAAGGGACCTCTGGAAATGGTGTCACCTTCGTTCGTCCATGTTGGATGTACGCTTGAGGAAAATGACTCTGCATACTAGAAGGGCATCAAATAATTGCGGTGCCTCAAGCGGAGCCAGTAGGACTGAAATAAAACAAGCGCTCTCACATAATCCATGGCTGCTAAAAATAAACCTGTTCAGACGAGGGTGGTGGATTCTCGGCTGCATCCTCAGCTCTGTTGCTGTGGACGCACCTGTTTGATAAGCATGGGGTTACTGGAGTTATGAGAAAGAGATTGCATGTGTGTGTGTGTGTGAGATGCATGAATGCTTTGATCTAGCATACAGTGGCCCATACACACCATATAAAAATCTAATGTTCACCAAGACAACTGTTTACCACACGAGCAACTATGTGGAGACATCAAGGTAACCGCACAACAAGCTGTTGCTAACGTGAATAACAATATTCAAGAGATGTATTGTCTGAAAATGAGTAATTAATGATGCGTTTTAAATACTTCATGATGAGGGTTTCCCCCCTACAGCACTTGTTACTTAGCAACAGCAAACTGCTACCGGATGAAATGATGTCCTCATAATGCTAGCGCTACAACCCTTACTTTAAATTCAGCATTTTCTGTACATATTTTATATAGGAAGGTTTCGATTCATGATTTCTCTTTCTATTTTGCAGTGGGATGAATATTTCATTTTATTTTATTTCATTTATTTATTATTTTAAGTCTGGATTGTGTTGCAGTTGTTCCCCTGGTTGTAAACTGTATGGTTCTGTTCCCCAGGTTGTCAGGTGTTTAAATTCAGAACCCTGTTCAGTTTATACAAACACTTTTCTTTCACCCTAACTCTCCACACCCCAACTTTCCACTAAATTATTATTAAGCATACATATATTGTTGTAAAGCAAACTCTGTACGTAATTATACTGGCCAGAAAGCGGTGGTATTTTTGTCTGTGGGAAATCATTTTTCATAACAGACTCTACACTTAATAATGGATGCTGGATGCTTCATTATGAGGGGGACACTCATATACTTCGATGCTAAGGAGCAGCGTGTGGTAGTTTAGGGGTAAAATGCTTATGCTATATGGATGCGTCGGACATGGCACTCCATGTAAGCCATAATGCACTTAACCTGCATGCATTTTTGATGCTATAGAGAAATAAAGTAGAGCAGACTCACAGCCTCCACTTTCTGTCACCACAGGAGTCAAACCTCCCTTCTGCATTCAGCCACAGGGAGCTGATTGAGCTAATTGTTGCAAAATATCCCACAGTTTTCTTTCTTCCTTTTTGTTGGAGTCATGTAAGTACAAAATACCTTCACTTTCCGCCTCTGCTTTGTTTTTAAGGATTGGTGAGATCAATGGGTGGAGGGAAATTACGAAGGTAAGGTCACTTTTGTCACAAAGTTCCTTGTTCCATGTAGCATGACGTGTGATTCATATCACAAGGACACTTTTCTCAGATAATTCACAGACGCATTTTAATTTAAGTGAATTAGTTTAACAACTTGCCGTATAATTTACTTAAATCCACCGACAGTTTCCTGATTAAATATGCTAATGTTGCTTTTCCATCCTGCAGAGCCAGAGTGAAAAGAGATGAGCAGCACCATACATAGCGGAAAAGAACACCTCATTTGTCTTCGTCTAGACAACTGAATGACACATCTGTTTATAGAAACCCTCCAATGAGTGCATTTCATTTTTTGAGTTATACTGAAAGTGATAACATGGAGAAACAGTCTTAATTGGGGTAGAATAGGCTTCCCAGAGGCAGTGAACTCGAACGTGGGTTAGTCTGATAGCTTTCATAGCAATGCATATGAAGGCTACATTCAATTATGGGCTACTTGTCAAGAGTGAATGAATCATTCAGCAACTGCAATGCATAATGCAGTCAAATTAAAAGTTACTGTGAAAAGTTTCATTTTTCGAGAGCTAATGCGGTTTTGCTTGGTTGCCTCAACATCAAATGTCAAAGATAGTCATAACAAACAAGCAAAAAGGTCCAAAAGAAAACATCAATAGGAGGAGCAAAAAGCTTTCCAAAGAAAATACGATCGTAATAGTGAGGTACGAGTTAGGTTTTATAGTTTGCCTATGAATATCTAGTCACACCCCTGCTGTCTCCTGTGATATCAGTGTTGTCAATGACATGTGGAGTGACAAGACCAGGGCCTTTCCTGGTTATGTGAGCTGATCTAGAAAAAAACCTATGACCTCGATGCATAATAAACTACACGCGTGAACAGGTCATTGGTTCAATAAAACATGCTGACTCCTGGCTCTATAGAGCTGTCAGCTGTCAAACCATTAGTACAAAAAAATTATAAAGCTTTTGCATAAATGTAGTTTAAGTTCCTAGAAATGTAAAATAACCTCACTTTGCAGAAAAATAAGAAAGAAAGAAAACACAATTAGTGCATATTGCTTCTTTGAAATGTAAGTTGCATGTTCTAGGAAATGCTCTTCTCTTATTCAAGGTCTGAGGGCAGCAATCCCCTCAAGGACAAACGTCCAATATCTCAGCGTGACATGCTGCATCGGCTCCATGCTGTCTGACAAAGGGAGACAGAATGTCATACAACACTACAAGACTTGTTCACAAGGATAACATGGAGCTTACCTCTACAGGGGGGTTCTGAGTGGCTGCTCGATGGTTCTCACATGGTCGTGAATGCTTTTAGAACGGCCCCACAATTTCACATTTTTGGAAGCTCTGGATTTGTCAGAAACATTTCCAAATCAAATGTGTCGTTCCAAGATTTTGGACACAGGGACTGAAACTTTGCTAACACCCAGTTGGACGTTTCGGTAACTGTTTTGACGGCGCTGCATCATCAGTTGGGGGAAATTATTCAATCTGGCTCAGCTCAAAATATGCTTACCATCTGTTCCATTTTTATTCCAGTGCTTGGCTCATGGCTCATGTTTAATGTATCTGTGCTAATTGCATTATCCGTGTACAATGGCCATCTCTACATCAGGAAATCAGTGAAGGCAATGAGGGAGTGAGATCTCGGCTAATAAATGCACTTTATCTGAATAATTTGCTCCATCGCTTCCAAACTTGACAATGACCATGGATGATAATGCTCATAACACACTGTATATCGAAACACAGTTAATTAATGCTCCCTACTCGTATCAAAGGCTATTAAGATTTTTACCACTTTGACAATCAATTCAATGGCACATTCAGAACGCGTACGTGTAACATATCAATGATTTGACCACGTTGAAGTAGTATTCATGATGTATTTAAATCCTCTGCAAGGGAGGTCAAGTGTGACTCACTCTAATATGATTATCCCCCTGAGTAAAATAAGGAAGTGGAATATGTAATGGACCTTTCACTCACGTACGCACATGCACACACTTGTATAAATGCATACGCATCAACGCATGCACCCACACACGTACTGTATGCATGCACGCACGCGCACATATACACATGCACATGCGCCGGATGATCAACGAGCTAAATTAAACGTTGAGCAACATTTCACAAACAAGCTCTCTCGAGGGACCGCAGTAGCTTGTGTAGGTTCCTAAGCAAACTCTGACCTTCCTTTGATGAGGTACAAACTATTGCCGTAGGGAAAAGCAATTCAACAGGGGGATTAAAAGTTACAGTCCTTAAGGCCTGACGCCCCAGGGACTGTTGATGTTGAAGATAAACCAGGTAGAGACAGGAGGGGACATCCAAACAAAAGGCCAGGATGCTTCTAACTCTGCTTACCATCTCATTTAAACAATTATATGTGTTTCTGCATTCACTGTTATGGGGGTGATAAACTTCTAACGCATGTATTATAAGAATGTCCTATAGACCAGTTATACTGTAATATACTTATATTTATACTGAAATTCGAATGCCAAGTCAATCTTTCAATGTCTCGTCTAATGATCTCCACTCTCATCAAAACATATTTGAATGTGTGTATTTCGATCTTTTCCCTCGAAACGTCGGGTTGGCTTTGGACGAGCAGCCTATAGGCAGCACATCAAATGGTTTTGACTTAGAGGGAGATGAGAGCGAAGCAGCCTCTTGCTCCTTCACTACTACCTTTAATCACCTCACCCTGCTGTCTCCTTTCATTTGATCCTTGACCACATACATGGATGTTCCTGGTATGGAAAATAGTCACAAAATAGACAGCAGAAGTGGCTGTTTAACAAAACAACGTGCTACTTAATATGAACATATTTAAAGGGAATATATTGCTGCTACAAAATACTGCGAACCTACAACCTTTCGACCTAAAATTATTAGCCAATATTTCAAAAACCCTGATGATTCTATCCTCAACATAGCTATCTTGTAAGCAAACCTCTTCAGACGAGTTAAAACTTTATTAGTACGTTAGAATGTGTTTTAGGCCAGCATTCATTTTGTAAGAGATGCTAATTGATTTTTTTCAAATGAGAGATGTCTTGTTTAGAAATTAATCTCTTAATTGGATCATTGGAATGACGTGATAAAATGTCCAGTTATTACAGTATTCCATATCTGGGGAAGATGTGTTTGTGTTTTGAGAATACTTGAAGGAAAACATTTAGTAACGCTTGAAGCCATTTGTCACAGTGTTTCAGAACCCTTTGTAAAACTGTGGCTGCAAATTAAATACAGGCACAGATTTGAAGAGAATCTCATCTCAGTGGGGTAGTTTCAGTGTCAGATTTCTTCCCTGCAGCCATTGACGCTGAAGAGCGATTAAGCATTCAAGATGACTGTCGTTTCGAAAGGAAAACTCTTTTACTGTCCCAGACACTAAATAAAATCGCTTATTCAGAACCAGACCTCCACCAACGTGCTGTACTGGAATATAGAAGGAATCTTTGTGATAGTATTCCAGGTGGAATTCTCTCTACCGGTGCAAGGTGTTTGAGTGATGAACGAACGAAAGGCGGCGGTTACATTTGAACAAACATGATCAAACTCAAGGAGAAACGTGCATGGATGCATTCAGAGGGGCTTCAGGCAGTGGGATGAACACCACCAGCCATAAGTCACAAGAGAGCCTCAGACTGTCAGTCTGCTGTGAAGTCAGCCAGAGATGGGAGACAACGTCGTCTTCACCTCGGGGAAAAGAACTTGGCAGAAACCGGAGAAGAGAGAGAGAAGGATACAAAAACAACAACAACAACAACAACAACAACAACAAACAGAACTATAGGAGCTAACTCTTGGCCTGACACAAGGATGTTAGATGCAGCAGTCAAGCGTCAATTACGGGCCTAGTTTACCTCTCTGTGATAGGAGAGGAGGTCCAATATGAAACACGAATAAAGTCGGCAAAACAAAATAGAAAATACACAGGCAAACATATTGCATTTCCAGGCCAAAGCCAAGGTGAGGCGGGCTACACGCCAAACCGACACGCAGACGGATTCTCTCCAGTTGATTCAGAGAGATCTCAGTCGCAATTTGGCACCGACAGCAGGAGTCATGATCTCCTGTCCCGGAGAATATATATTGTCTGTCAGCCACATGATGAGGAGCCTTTATATGGCCCATAAAGTTCTCAGCCGGACCAAAGCAACAACAATACATGTCACTCCGGGATTCATCACCTGCAAACAAATAGCCTTTCTCAATTCCTATTACCCGTAGCTCGCTGCTGTCTAATGCACTGCAGCTCGTTTATAGACTGTGTGCTGCTGGTAAACCTGTGAACCTGGACTGCATGAGACATTTGCGGTTATTATTTGATATTTTTTATTTATTATTTGATTATTTGGTTATCGTTTTTTTCTCTAGCATAGCACAACAGAGGAGGTTGTGGCCGCACTGTAGATTGTGGCTGGTTGCATTGTGTAATACCTTGACACGAACGTCTGCATTCAGACTGTTTCGTCATGACAACAAAGTCCCTCCAGGGACATCAGCGCAATTATCATCACTTATAAAATCTGTCTATCAGGAGTGTGGTACAATTAATGACATTACCCAGGTCAAAGCCATTATTCAACCGCACACTGCTATCACCCTGGGGCAATCCATTCTGAGCTGTGGAAGGTGGTCAGCATTTCCCCATCCTGTGAATTGGAGTCCTTAAATTCGTGCATTATTATTAATTATCTCGTCACGGAAAGGGATGCATATAAAGGAACTAACATTTGACCTGCTGTGTACCACATATCATCCTGTGAATCTACACTATTTACTACCGTACACTGAGAGAACAGCAGTCAGAAAAGCACCGTTTTAGATGCATCATAAATCTTTCAACAAAGCTTACATGGAAATAGCAAAGCAGATTATTAAAGGCGCCCATGAGATGGGGAAGTACTGTACAGTACATTCAAGAGGCGTTGCTAGGAAACGCTACTGCTGGGTGAGTCAATGAGCAATCCACAGGCTCTGAGAGGAGCTACAATAGAACAGACAGCCTAGCAGCCACACAATAATCTCAGTCTGCATGGTCATTGCGATTATGCTAATTAATATCATCCTCACTGCCCCTCCGATGGAAAATGTAGTGTTTTGCTCACATGCCCACACCTCCCATTTAAATCAGAGAACTGGGGGCCGAGAACAGGTCTCTCCAGTGAAGCAGAGCTACAGCTAGAGCTGAAATAGTTCAGAGAGAGAGAGAGAGAGAGAGAGAGAGAGAGAGAGAGAGAGAGAGAGAGAGAGAGAGAGAGAGAGA
>OMOT01040055.1:0-16828 GCA_900312575.1 Acanthochaenus luetkenii | reverse complement strand
GAGCGCCGGGGGCTGCCTGCAGAGCGCCGGGGGCTGCCTGCTTCACTGCCGGAACGGTTCCGGCCTCCATCAGAGTCGCTGTCGGATACAATGCGCTTCCTGTGGCCACCCACACCCTCGTCATCAGATCCTGAACCACTGTCTCTTTGTTGTCTACATGGGAAGAAGGGACAATATTTGGTGTTTTTTTAAATAGAACAAAGTAACAAACCCTTTTTGTAATTTTGTGTAAAATATTCCAACAGTCGGTGCTTTTACCTGTCTTCAGCTATTTTCAGGCCATCCTCATCTGAAGAGGATTCAGAAGACGATATGATGGCCTTAGACTTGATCTTCCCTTTGAGGGAAGGTGGCAGACGTTCAGACTGGTACTAGAAAAGGCAGAGATGATAGATTTATAGCAATTAAGCTTGAAAAATGTTTTTATATTTAAAGTATTAAGCATTAAAGATGACAGAAGAACAAAACAAAACCAAAAAAGGGAACCTTTTCAGCCTTCTTGCGCTCTTTGGGTTTACGTTGTTTCTTGGGTCGTGAGCCTCCCTCCTCCTCATCATCGCTGCCATCACCACCTCCTTTGGCAGGTCTAAAACACAGGGCAAAGTTCACTCTAAGCACATACGTCCCTTGCCCAAAATAAGACTAGCTAGCATTCTCTGCAGCAGAATCACCTCCTCTTCTTGCGTGACTTCTTCTCTCCATCCTCATCCTCCTCCTGCTCACTACCGCTGCCAGCCTTCCTCCTCCTCTTCTTCTTCACTGGCAGGTCCTCATCAGAGTCATCATTGACAAAATCATCCATGTCACCCATTTTCTTACGCTTGGATGGAAAAAACAGTTGTATTATTCACAATGCATTTAACGCAGTTCAGTGTCTATTGACTTCCACACAGTTGTACTCTGTGACAACCACTCACACGCGAGCCTTTCTTCTTCTCCTTTGCCATATCCTTCGGTCCATCCGAAAAACTGAGTAAGTTCTTGGTCTTCTCCACATACATGGCTCTCTGCTCCAGAAGCTTTTTCTGTTCCTCAGCCACCTTGTTCCTCTTTTCCTCCTGGTGAGGTTTGAGGGTGATAAGCCAACAGAAATGATGAGAAGCAGTTTATTGTGGCTCAAAATAGAAGCAAAATCAGCTGTCAAAGGTTTCAAGTTTGTGTGTGGTCAAAACATACAGACCTTTTCTTTCAACAACTGCTGGCGGAGCAGGTCCCTCTCCTGTTCTTGTTTGGCCCGAAGCTCTTTCTCCTCCTCGTCTTGCTTCCTGGCCCGCGCCACATGATACTGAGCCTGGCTCAGCAGGTCAGAGCACTGCCTGCAACCGTGACCCACAAACACACCAATGATATTACAACCCACACAAAATGAACACAGCTCAAACACAAACTATATGCACAACACTGACATTGAATGAATTTGCATAATTGCCCCTTAAAAACACCTCGAGCCTGAGGTAATTATCAAATGCAATGTTTTAGGTGTGGGTGTGTCCGTCTGTCTGGGGTGGGAGTAAGATCAGACTGACCTGGCCTCAGAGGCAGCAAGCGCTAGATCAAACCTCATCTTGTCTCCAGCCTTGCTTAGGTAGCTGAAATACCTGTGTGAAAAGGAGGGCGAGAAGGAGATGAAACGAGAGGATTAGACGGAGGACAGCAGGGGATCAGACTACGAGGTGTAGATCAAGGCTTGTGCCACTACCTGTGAGCCAGTTCCAGCTCTTTGACAGCGCTAAGCACAGCCTTCAAGTTGCTCTTCTCATCCTTCAGCACCAGAGTGGCCAGCCGCTGAAGCACCAGGGCCACATTGAACATCAGCACCGTGTCACTGGGAGCCACGTGACGTGCCTTGTTGTAAACGCATCAGAAAGATAGTTATATACTCCGTATATTGTAGAGCAATAAAATAAATGCCTTTTTCCATTTCACCTTCAGCAACATCTGTTTGCATTCATGGAGTTTCCCACATTTGAAGAGTGCCCTTGCGAGGTAGAGCAGCACCTCGGTGTTCTGATGCTTGTAAAATTTCTTCAGGCAGTTCTCATACTGTGGAGAAGATCAAAACATTGAACTGTATAGAAAACAACGGAGAAAAAAAACACTGAATAAAGACGACGATTATAAAAAGGTCATCACCAGTAACGCCCTTACCATTTGCACAGCGCTGATGTATTGTTTCTGTTCTACGTAGATGTGAGCCAGATTTAGCCAGACGTCACTGATATCTGCTGTAGCCTCCCTCACCTGGGCAAACACGTCGCGTGCCTCTCGGAAGTAGCCCTTATGGGCCAGGACAGCACCTGGGCAAAACACATTCATGGTTAATACATCATGTACACAAGCCAATGATTCCGTACTATCAGCAAAAAGTACTAAATAAAGCTCAACAGACCAATGCCATTGGCAGCGTAGAGGTTCTTGGCATCATTGCGCAGGACCTGTTTGTATATCGCCAGGGCTCGATCCTGGTGTCTCTTTTCCTGTCAAGACAAAAACACGGTCGCTATTTGGGGATGTATTATCGTTTTTACCCCCCTGCACATACATACATTATTTGGCAACACCATCACCAAGTGTGAGACATAAATCAATTCATTCCATATAGGGGTTCTCCTGTACTATATTTACAACAGCACTGTTTGTCATTTCTCTCATCTGTACCTTCTCCCGGTCTCTGGTGGGCTGGTGCAGGGTCTGTAGCCACACGTTACCCAGAGCTAGCATGGAGTAGGTGTCGTTCTGTGTGGATGGCTGCTTCAGGATACGCTCAAACTTCTTTTGGCCTGGCCCCCACTCCTGTTTGGCCAAGTGAAGGTTCCCTATCAGGGACCAGGCGTCTGGGTGATCCTGTGTCCAAAAGAACATGGCGCACATCAGATAATGTGGACCAAACTCTACGACACGGTACTACGTAGTATACAAAACCGGTATTATATACAATACTATTTATACTGTATACCAACATTTGAACGTCAACATAATTCGGCATCAGATTATGTGGACTTCGCAGTGATAAGTACACTATCAAACAACGGGTGAAAAACATACCTGGTTAATCTGCAGAGCTTCTTTGAACCAGTCAGAAGCTTCGTAGAAATTTCCTTTGTCACGAGCCATAGCGCCGAGACGCAAGTAGCCTGTAGGAAATTTTTTAAATGGCAACAGAAATAATTATTTAAAGTACAAAGACATTTTTGTTACTGCTATCTCACTTTTAATTGTATAATGTTCTAATTGTTTCATATGCTTACAGTCCACATAGTTGGGATGTTCTCTTAGGATGTTTTTGTAGAGTTTCTCAGCTTCGTGGAATTCACACATAGCCTCATACAGGCGGGCCAGATTATAGGAGGTGGTGACAGAGATGGCGTTGTAGTAATGCTCATCATGCTCTCCCTCAGCTTTGGCCCGGTCCAGAGATGCAAGAAAATATTTCTGTAGAAGACACGATCCAACCTTGAAATGGTGCAATTGCTTATACTACATCTACAGTCTTCAGTGCACAACTACTCCAACTGTGAACATTTATTCTTGCTATGTCCATCCAACACTCCACATTCTCAGTTTGATTACGATCTATACAGTTGATGCAGTGGTTGACGAATTCCCTGGTACATGCAGCTACTGCAGTCTACCAGTCCATCCTCCAGAAGGGTAGCTAGGTACCTTGGCCTCTCCCAGGTTGCCCAGTCTGAAATGGAGAGCCCCCAGGTTGTTGAGGATCTCGGGGGGAACATCGGCCTGCACCTTCTCCTGCAGGATGCGGGTGGCCGTGCCATAAGCCGACAGAGCTCCTTGGATGTCAGTCTGCTCCAGGATCTGAGCCAGCTCAATCCACGCCTCCACATCATCTGGGTACTGCTCTGTTACCTTCTTCAGATGACCCTAGGAAAAAACAGCAACATGTCTCCAATTTGCAAATTGTCTAGATATCCCTGAAAGGATCATAGAATACATTCCTGATGCAAATTTCCCAGGCTATAACTGTAGTCAGATCAGCGCATTTGTAATAAGCCAAGTGATAACAACTGTGATAAGACAATCTGTGTAGGGTACATACTTTGGCAATGTCTCTCTTTTCCTGATCATCAGATGTCGCATAGAGAGACCCCAGAATTTTCATAGTTTCATAGTTGTTGGGGTAGGCCTTTAAAACCTTTTCGAAGCACTGTGCTGCATTCTCCTTGTCTCTTCGATACACATACATCTGTCCCAGTCCAAAGAAGGGCAATACAAAGGTGGACGAGGCAAACTGGGTGGCCTGGTAGTAGTACTGAAAGGCTTGGTCATAGTCCTCCTAAGGAAAAAAAGAAGAGCAGAGATATCACATGTATCCAGATAAATGACCGTTCTAAAAGATACAGTAGGCGGACTCAGGATTGCTCAGGCTCTTACCTGCACATGAAAGGAGCGAGCCAACTGGTAGCAGCTCTCAGCCTGCATGGCCTCGACCTCCGTGTTGTGGAAAGCATGGAGTGCCAGATGCTGCACTTTACTGTAGTCCTGGTAGTCAAGGTAAAACGCAGAGGTGTGAATAATAGTTAAATGACACTCCGGTTTAGACTTGTGACAGAAACGAGGTGGTACAGCGTTCCATGTGCCGCCAGACCAGTGGCTACCTTTTTGAAGAAGAAGTGGTTGGCCAGGTGGTTGAGCACCATGGGGTTGCTGGGGTCAATAGTGTAGGCCCGTGAGAGGAGCTGCACTCCATTCTTGATGGAGTCTGCCTCCTTGCTGTTGAGCTCTAGCACCGCCAAGCCGACAAGGGCTCCCACGCACTTGGCATTGAGCTCTAGGGCTCGGCCAAAAGCCAAACGGGCCTTCTCCAGTTTACTGAGCTTGACAAAACAGTGGCCCATCCCAAGCCTTACTTCAGCTAGTCAGTGACAGAGAAAAGATAGGTTAGGAAGAATCAGGAATACAAGGGATCTAGTTTTCAGGATGACGTAAGTAATCCGTTTACCTGGACAGCCAGGGTTTGTACGTAGAGCCTTTTTGTAGTATGCCAGCGCTCCTCTGTAATCCTTTTTATTGAAGGAGATGCACGCCTTACCTGTTGAACAACATTGGTGTGGTTATTCCAGTGAATCAATCATGGTGCTCATGACCAATCTCTCCTTCTTATGCTCAACTTGCCAAGCAAAGCAGGGATGTTATTGGTGGACTGGTTGAGGACAAAGTGGAATTGGGCATCTGCCTGGTCCATCTTATCTCCTTCCAGAAGACAGAAACAGGCTCTTCCCAACAAATGGTTCTGATTGAGACAAGAGCATGTTATATTAACTTAAAATGCAGCTATCCTTGAGCCACTGACACGTTTTCCCCACTATCAACTATTTTTCTTACCTGATCATACATAATGATCTTGTCTGCCATGGTGTAGAGCAGTGTGGCCTGCGTGATAAGCTCCTTCTTGGCATCTTTGTTTTTCTCTTTACGTGCTTGCTGAACATAGTAAGCTGCCAGTGTGTCCAGACAGGTCATCTGGTCCTTCTCATGGTCTCTGTAGTCTAAGTTTCCATCAATTCGAGCTGCCTCTAGCAGCTTGACAAAGTCCTCTGTTTTGCCCTGCTTGTAGTACTCCAACTGAACAGAAAATACGATACAAAGTCTTAGAATTGTGCCAATAGGCAAAATGTGTTAGTTTGAACCGGTTTACACGAACATGGTTTGACATCTGGATTCTGTTCATGTATGCTTGATTTGCTTTTGACGCACGGGGCAAAAATAAATACTCTACCAAATACGCTACATTTACTCACCGCCAAAGCGATCCATATGTGGAGCTGCGTATGCTCCTGCTTCAGGATACTGATGACCTCGTCTCCCTCAGGCAGCTGGTCAAAATCAAGCTCAATAACCTGCAGGACACAATGTAGTAAAGTCAGACAGAATTCATTTCAGATCATCATTATGTTTAAAAACAGAAGAGGAGGAGGGCTACGGCGTTCAGGTAATGGTGAAGCAAAAAGTATATGGAAGGTGTTGGTCCAAAACACGGGGAAACCATCCAGTACAAGAGCAAAAAGAAAATCCAAGGCACTCTTCCAATAAAGTATACAAAAAAGACGATGTTGGCGTCTTTTAGTGTTCCATTATGAATTAGCCTTTTACAATAAAGCTGTTTTTCAATTTGTTTTGCTCTTGTATTTAAATGTGATTGTTGAGAATGTATAATGAATGCTGATGTATAGTAAGAGCAGATAGTTAAGGTGAGCTTTACCAAGGCTAACCACTTGATGTCTACCTTAAACCCGCAAATAAATGGACCTTTAAACATTTAAGCATGTCAGCAGGGTAACTTGCAACTGAGCAATGCGAGTGTGTAAATCCGGCTAGCAACAGCAATGACACACAACGTCAGTAACTACTGCTACCTAACAGGCCGCACCGGTACCTGGTGTCATACTGCTCAAGACAGTAACGGTGTTTTCTAATGCAGTACGGGTCGAGACGCAAATACACAAAACATTACGCTAGCTGGCTAATGCTAGCTAGCGTTAGCTTACCAGGCTAGCCGCACAGGTATCACTTTGCCAAATATTCACAACAAAGCACGTTTCTACATTAGATGTCTCTTACCTCATCTGTGTCCCGTAAAGGGATTTCGATAGAACCCCGAGACATCTTGGATGACGAGAAGTCCACTTGCTGTTGTGTTTGGTAAAAGTTGCACAATGACACCCCGTGGTCTCACAAGGGTCCGCGGCTACTTCCGCTCAGAAACAAACATACGGTGTTCTAGAAATTATGTCCGGCCAGCTCAGTGCACATCCCGGAATGGCCCTCCTGAAGTTAGAAAAGAATACAGCTTAAAGGGATACTTTACCCTAAAACGGTGTTACCTCCATCCTGCGAATCATTCCACCCCCCCCGAGTCTGAACATACGTTCTCAGTGCATTTAGCTGCTTCCGAGATGTTGATATAGAATGTCAGAATCATCGAATTCCAACCCTCAGTGCCTTGTCCCCCCTGACCCCTCCCATTGAGGTTGACATTGTGGAGATTTCCTAATGCACGAACAAATTAAATTGAAAGAAGAAAAGAAGTCAAATAAAAGAGAAAGCTCTCATCTTCAAATGGGCCTTGTTTACAAATAACAGCAACCACTATAGTGCATCAGTATACTAATACTGATAATAATACTATATTTGCATCTGCATGTTTTATTTGATATCCTACTGACGTTTGTTCCATAACAAGCATTCATAAGGTGCATACTAACTAAAGGCAATTTTCCCTTGATGTGTCTTGTTGTGTTTTATATCCACGACAAATATCCATTGGGCCTAGTTTGATCAATTGTAGGCCGGTATTGCAATACAGGACAGTTCAGAATATAGTTCAGTTTCTATAAAAAAAACAACGAATGATTGATAGATAACAATAGGCAGAAGTGGCTTGTAGTATCCAAGGCCAACACACAAACTAGCATTACTGGTCTGGTAAGTCTCTTTCACTCTTTTTCCTACACATGGACAGGTTTACATTTTGAGAAAGGTAAAGGATGCCTTAAATCCACAATGTCTATTCCCAACTGTTAAACATGGTGGTGGGTCTGTAATGATATGGGCAGCCATCTCTTGGGAGTCATTAGGTCCAATTGCCATTTTACAGGACTCATGATGTTCCCATATTCCAAGATGACAATGCCCCCAAATTCAAGGGTGGTTATATGAAGTGAATATGAAGACAAACATTTTCCCGACCCGTTTGATGAGATCTGAACATCATTGAACCTTTATGGGAAGTTCTGGAGCGCAGACCGTGAAGAAGATTTCCACCTTCATCCCTCTAAGAACTTGAGGTTTTCCTTCTTGAAGAATGGTCCAATATCCCACAGTACACAGTTCAGGACTATTGTACTTGATATTCATATATTAGTTTGCTTAATTTTTTCCACCCCCTGTAAGCCCCTGTGATCTATTTGTAAATACCACAGCTATGGATTTGCTATCAGGAAAAGATGACTTCATTATTAGTTGTACCAAATTAGATGTTTTTCAGATACCTTTTAATTTGTTAAATATTGGGCAGATATTTTCAATGTTTAAAAAAGGCTATGGATAGGATATCCCTTTTATTTTGGAACAAGCACAAGGATGCACAAGCACAAAGATAATGTAAAGCGAGCAAGAGGATATGCTGAGTGTGTGTGACCATGCTCTCGCACTTTTCATTGATTTGTCTTTACTTAGTGAGCAAGCAAATATGATTCTCACATATCGTCTTGCAAGTGAGCACCCTGTCATTGAAACGAGGGAGTGATTACACAGCTTCACATGAAGTAGTTTGCTTTTTGCACGTGGTGCTGGAAAATCACTGGGTGAATTTACGTGATAAGTCTCCTCTACTTCAACAGGCTAATCTTTCTTGAGCAGACTCTTGGACTTTTATAGACCTCACCTACCTCAGTTTCTGTGTAATTTTCATCTCCTGATGTAGAGTAATTGTAATAATTTTTCATTAAGCCTAGTAGGTTTGGTGTCAATTTGCTTTCAATTCAAAATAAAAAATGTAAGTGTAAGTATGATGATATAGCCCTTATTTCCAATAGTTTCTTAACAGATTGAGAAGAAGAACCTTTTTAATTAAAAATATTTCCCACATTCTGAAGTGAAAGCTCAATCAGCTGACCTTAACCCTGAGTCCTAGTATTTTTAGATCGTTTATCTGCTTGGTCTCTATGCTGTGTAAGATACATGTTTTGAAGACTGGCCATTTGATATGTTAAATTGATGAATGTAAATTAAAATCCATTAACTGCATCATTGTTGCAGACCTGTGCTGGGCATCATTGTGGCAAGAGGAGGAGGAGGAGGCGGAGGAATAGGAGAGGCAGGGAGGGACAGGGGATGTCAGCTGGTTTTGATGTGAAGCACTGAAAACAAGCAAGGAATACACTCATTTAAGAGCATTCTGAAGATTTCCTTTGCTAACATCACAGTAAACCAGAGGCAGGTTAGCACCACATTATCTCACTAAAAATTAGGCTCCTGATTTATTAGGTGACAATATGTGTTTTCTTTCAGAAGAGGTGTCCTGGACTGAGATGTAAGAATTTATTTTCATGACTTGTTACTCTTTTTTTATTTATGAAGTGGCTACAGACCTGTAAGGTAAACTAAACATTTTCCTTTTCATCTCATTGTATATAATATTGAATGGAAAGCTGTCCTCCCTGTATATTTGACAGATACACATCTCTAGTATTGGAGATTTAGTCTGAGATAGCTATTTACTGCTCCTCCTTGCAAACCTTTTTATTCTTCGAATATATATTTTTGTAACGTTGTCATTAGTTTTGGTGAGCTCATGAGTACATTTTGTAAGATGACAACAAGAAAATGAGACATAGCCTATTGCAATCTCAGTCAGTTCTCTTCAAACTGGAAAGGAATTACCAACATCTTAAATGTTTCACTTCACATAGATGTATACGTAAGTTGGAATCTATGTTTTGAAACCCTCGTGTATTCATCTCTAGTGTGAGTTATGGCCTCGAGGGACTTAACGAATGGAGGTCAGATATTTGATGTTTCATCAAATCTTAGCCGATGTAAGAACAGTGACAGTCCATCAGCACCGTCGCTCTCCAGAGTTTCAGGAGTCATCTCCATAGAACCAAACCCAATGTCTGACGGTGAGTGTCGGTGTTACTCCTCTCTTCTTATTCTATCAAACAAATATATCTAAGCAAAACAACTTTTCTTTATATGAATGCACACCAAGCCTTTCCCATTTCTAAATGTTAAGTGTGGGAGTCACCCGACTGTGGGCCAGGGGACGTGTCTGAGGACTCAAAGGACACAAGTGGATTCTCTGAACACGAGCTCCTTGATATTACGTACGATGCATGTAATACCACCAGCACAGGTACAACGGCTCATTTGGATTTCAACAAAGCTGATGAAAATAATTATTTCAAATGGTTATCATTGGCTCTTAATTCTCTGTCATCTTCAGGAGAGGTGTTGGCCTCCACGATCATGCAGTACCTGCAGACTATGACGTCCCAGAGTCCTGAGCAGGATAGACTGACTTCCCTGCAGCGCCTGCTCGACCCTGATTGCCAGGACCCCCTTGTGAGCAGGGAGACCTTCCACTCCGCCATGAAGGAGTGGATCGGCCAATGCAGCCAGGATAGGTGAGCAAACATCCAACTCGGCACGATTCCAGATGAGATGTAAAACCCCAGGATCCCATTTCTACATACAGTATATCACTTAAAGGTAGCATTATATATCACATAAAGGTTGTCCACTTCTTTGTTTGGTGGCATTGTGTGTTCTCACCCATTGTTTATTTTTTTCCTTTTCTTGATACATTTTGTTGTATTTCTGACCGTAGTTTCTGTCTCTTGTGTATTTGGATGTGTGTGTTTACACGTGTTGGTGTATCTTTTGAATAAAAAGTATTAGTTCCAATATTTACAAATCCAAGTTCAAACAAATAATTTGCAGTTTCAAATTATGATTAAAATCACGTTAAGCTGTGACATGCCGTCAATCAATATGTCAAGAGCTAAATCATCATCAGAAAATGTCTTCTGCCCAATGAATAAAACAGCCAAAGTCACTTGTGAAAATGAAATGACAACCCAGCTGCCATATTCTAATCACATAAAGGCCTTTAAATGGGTATTTCACAGTCAAATCCAGTTTTTCAGCTGAACGCCAATGTACAATATTGATACAATATTATATCACGCATCCCCCACCCACCCTGCTTCATCCCATCTGCTCTTCCTACACACTTTTTATTTATTAATTTTATTAATTTTTTGTAACTATGAAGTTACTAATGTAGAATGGAAGAAAATCACAGTTTCATCACTCTATAAGAAAATGAAAAGGTTGGAAGCCACTTCTATGCAGAGGGTGAACATGTCTTTATTGCCTTGTAGGCGCAAAACAAAAGCAAAATAGAACACAGGGATTGACTTCTATACTACAGGGCTTAGCGCTCTTCTTCAGGCAACATCAAGACTGTCAAGGGAGCCGGTCCCTGACGTGAGATCACCTGGGGAAAACCCTCTTTCTAAGAGCCATTACATTTTGTGTTGATTTCGTCCTACAAACACAGTAGGTTATGTGCAATTCAATTCATTTATTTCCAGCCTCTACGTATTGTTGACTGGCCTCATGTCAATCAGTATTTGTCCCTTTCCTGTTTTGCAATCGCAATTGCTGTAGGGACTAATGCCTGTTCATATCTTTCAGTACTGAAGTGGATGACAGTCACGTGTCTTGGTCAGACTCTTCTCAAGTGCCTATAAATGGTAGGGTTTCACTCTTGAGCTCATACCGCGCAGAGAAAGTCTTTGTCAGATTCCAAGCCAACTCACTAATTTTGATTTACACTCAGGATTGGATTTCTCAAGTCCTCAAAGCAAAACTGCCTTCTCAGAAAGTGACCAGTGTATCTGGTGAGTTGTTCACCTCCTTTAATCGCGTCACATGGTTACTCCGTGTAATCAATGCATTGTCACGCTTGGTGGTTAGTTCATACTTGACCTCTAGCTGTTTGTTTGGCTTCAGCGACGCGAAGGACCTGTTTGGCACAGTGGCCGAGCTGAAGCACGCCCACCGCAGGCTGAGCGAGCAGAACAGCAGCCTGTTAAGCACAGTGGCCCAGTGTGAAGATGCAAATCTCCAGCTCACCGTGGAGATCACTGAGCTACGTGCCAAGCTGGCCAGGTGAAAAGCACAATGTGCTTTTGATACAATGGTTTTCCTTTACAAACACTTTTCCTACCTGGCCTTCTGCTTAATCTGTGTAAACCGAGAAACTCTGACTGGGTGTCGGTTGGTTTCTCTAGTGCCCAGCGGTCGGCAGTGAGAGCCAGATGCCTGACCGAGGAGCTGGAGGAAGCCCGGCGGGCGTTTAGGGAGGCCCAGGAGAGAGCCACCCGCACTCAGACCAGCTGTGCCAAACTGGTACAGTACACTACACACCGGGCAGGCTCCTAATGAAGAGGCAGCTACTAAAGTTGGATGTCTAGTTATGGTTATTCTTTACATGACATGTTTGTTTTGTATTTTTGTTTTTAGAGCAATGAGGTTGAGTGCTTGAAAGTTCACATTAGGAGACTTGAAGACAAGGTAATTCAGGACTTAATCTTAAATATTTAGATTAAAGTATTTGTGTTCAATCTGCTCCAGTAGGTGTTCCTTGAAAAATGTGTAGTTTCCTTTCAGAAAGGCGAAGGTGATGTTCTTTACAGGTGATACAGCTGTGTTCCTCATGTCCGCACAGAATGAGAAACTCACCTTTGAAAGAACATGTTCGGAAGACAGCATCAACAAACTGAGGACTTTTAATGCTGAGTTGAGGGTAAGAACCGAACCCCTAAAAACACTACTCTGTCTGTGTCTGAGCCACGAGTCCACTGAAGTGAAACCTCTGAACGTTCACAGGCCGAACTCGAGGAAACCCTTGTTATGCTGACCCTAAGAGACAGAGAAATCACAAAGGTCAGTCCGTTGGCGCGTCGCAGATTTCATTTCTCAATTCATCGCACGAATTGACCGTTTGACGCGTCGGTCGGTTTCATTTTTGTCTCTGACTTCATTTGTCTGTGTTCATATGTAGAAACACATTCTTATGGATGAGATCAAGAATTCTCATGTGGAGAATCACAACATCATTGAGGTACTGTATGTTTCAGAACAGAGACACAGCGTTTGATAACTACAACTAAGCTGATATTAGGTGTATACCTGACTGTGCCAACTCAGTTGACACCTTATAAAAAACTACTCAAACAAAGTATGCCAAAATATGAAATATGACTTTTATTTAAAATCCTCCATATACAATAAAAATGTCCCAAATATCTTAATTTCTTATCAAATGTTTTTACATATGAAGGGCTGTACTTCTTGACTATCATGTAATACATTACCTCTGTTTCTTGTCATTGAAGGGTGTGCAGTTAGAGCTGAAGAGGTTACGGGAACATTCGCACCAACTTCTTTTGAGGTAATTGTAACTGATGTCCAAATCTACATGTTCAACTAAGGGGCTTAAAGTTAAGCAGCAGCGACAGAATCCCCCATTAGCACAGGGGATGTGTCAGTTTACACAGTTTAGTTCAATGTTTTCCATTTAAATGCTATTTCAAAGAAAGAGAAAGAACCATTGTAACATGGCGGGTAACAACATCATATTTGGGGGATTTCTCACTACAATTCGGTATGAATTACATTATCGATATTGTAAATGTCAGGGCTTCCTTTATATCGTTTTTCATCTATATTCAGTCAGTGTTTGAGTGTGATGTCGTACATCTGTCACTGACAGGTATGACAGACACTTTATCAGTCCGCAGAGTCTGTACGGTTGGAATGGAGATCCTCCAAACCACCGCTCTCTGCAGAGCGAGATGCAGGATATGCAGCAGGTAGTAAACGCTCGATGTCTAGAGGTTGTAGTTTCATGATGCCGATTGCTTTTCCTGTCCACCGTAGCCACGTCGACAGTCTCCTGACAATGAATTGCTCTGACGCCTTTGTCTGCAGCAGCATCACGGCGCTCTGGAGGAAATAAGCGTCCCGTCCCTTCACACACACAGAGATGGCATTCAGAGCGTCATTCACAGGATCAAGTCTGCTGAACTAGCTCACCTTCTCCACACAAACTACCCTGAGAGGGTGAGGAGACAGTAGCCGAGGCCTAAACGCACAACACAACAGAGGATGCTAGTTACGTACAACAAGCGTACATGCGTGTCCCATGTATGTAAATGTGTGCTGTCTCCTCACACACAGGATTCTGGCTCTGTTGAAACACAGGAGAGGCCTTATCCTCACAGCCAGCGACAACAGGCAAGCATCAAGCAGCAGCTTGTCAATGTGTATGTGAGATTTTACCTCCCTTTCTCCTGTTATGGTAACAGACTGGTTTTCGTTGATATTAGTTCCTACTCTGAGAGTCTTCCTCTGGCTAATAAAAAGAGAGTCAGTGTATTTATGGACATCTCTATTATGCAATCAGGAATTACAATCTTCTGTGTCTCAGACGTTATCAAGGTTAAGTGCAGTTTTAGGACCCTTTGGTAACTACAGACATAACAATGTGTTAAGGGAGTTGTTTATAAAGATGAGGTGGTGGTTTCAGGCTGCAGGAGCTGGAGCTGCAGAGGTCTGTGTGGGAGGAGAGAGGGGAAAAGGTGGAGGAGCGGTGGAGGGCCCGGGAGCAGGAGCAAAAGCAGAGCCAGACTGAGAACCAGACTCAGGTCCAGGCTCAGACCGCAGAGGCCAGGAAAGTGGCTGCGGTGAACTGGTGGAGAGTCCTCAGGGTAGAGGGGGCAAAGGCCAAGGCCAGGACAGGAGACATCCAGTCCAGCCAGGCCCTCTCTGAGACACAAGCCAAGCTCCAGCGAACACAACAGACGATCACTGATATGAGGGAGCAGGTCTGCCACCTGCAAGCTGCTTTAAGAACTGCACAAGAGTGGATCACGGAGCACAAAACCCCTCAGCTCAGCGGTGGAGTTCTTCATACAGACAAGGGGACCAACACGGCGAGAGAAGAACCGGACCGGGTCGGCGAGAAGGTAGTGAAGGATCAGAGGGATGCAGCTGTGGCCACAGACACTGTGGATAACACAGAGGAGGAACAAACCCAGCTGCGGGTGACCGCAGACGGACTTCTGATGACCCTCAGAAGGATGGAGGCCATGGTCAGCGGCGCCCTGGAGACGGCTGCGTTGGTGAGACAGAGTGAGCAGAGGGTCAGCCAGGTGAAAGTGAGGATGGAGAGCATCACTCAGACGGTGGAGGAGGCTCTGGGCAGAGCAGCAGACACCGATAATCAACTGAGTTTTCTGGAGGCCAGGATCACGGAAAAAGTTCAAACTCAGGTTTGTCTGTTTTATAGATATATTACATTCTTATTCTAAATGAGACAATATTCAGATGAAGCTGTTTACATGGGTTGCTTATAGAACTATTCCATTCATATTCCTGTTTACATGCCACAGAGCATAGTTTGAATGGGACGCAACTGCTGGAAGTTGGAGCAGAAGGAGTCGTCAAGCAGTTGGATTGCCGTGTCGCAAAAAGCCACGACCACTCCGATAGGGAGTCATAGTTAGATTAAGGTGTATACATGTCTAAAATGCCCTTCAATATTGCGACTAAAATCATAATACTCTTAATACTCTTAATACTCTAAATGCGATTATGTATCAATTACCTATGACCTTATTCGGGTTAAGGTAATCTGAAAATGCTGTTTACATGGCAATTTCTTATTCAGACTATTGTCTTAATCAGGTTAATATCAGATTATTGCTGTTCATGTAAAAGTGGCCATTGTTGCCAAGATTTTAAGATACATGTATTGACTGTGTTTTAATTATAGATCAAACCACTTAACACCTAAAATAATGGTGAAAAAACAAATGCTGGAAAAGTTACCAGTTAAAGTTAAGGGCTGTCACATTAAAAGGGAATAAGATTAAATCTAAAAGCTCATATATTATTGCTATGGGCGAGGATGGTACAATCAGTATTTGCTAACATGAACAATTCTTTCCCAATGCCAGAAACCAGAGAACTAAGACTTGAACCTGTGATGTCATTAGGATGCCATCTGCATCTTTATGATGGATTATGGTAAATTGTTCTAGTTCAGAGCTGATAATACCACTATGGGAATAAGAAACTGGCTAAATAAATTATACATGTAATAAGATGCGTGAGGTGATAACTTACACCGTTGAACAATGTGCGTGTGTGTGTGTGTGTGTGATACAATTTGCAAACTTGTGATGTGTTCTGTAGTTGTAAACAGCTATTTGCTAAATGATAACACAAATGCATTTCACATAATGGGCTACGATCAATATTTCCTTTTGTGAACAATTTTCTGCCATTTTGGCAGCGTGGTCCTGCAGGAAATCACCTCATAAGCTGCTGTAATTGTACTATAAGATGCATGAGGTTGTCATATAACTCACACACTTGTAACACATATGCATAAATGTTTACTCCAATCCATAAAGTTGAAGCAATGCGTGAGTGTGTATTTACACAATCTGCCACCTTGTGATATATTTTGTAGTCTAGCATAACAGCATAACACACTTTGTTATTTGTGACCAAATACTATAATCACTATTTTGTTTTATGAATCATTGAGAACGTTTTCAGACATTTTGGCAGTGTCCTCCTGCCAAAGAGGCTTGAAAGCTTCTATCTTTGGGAGAGTTGTTCATACTGATTGGACTGTGTCAGACTATAGGAGATAACATATATATAGTTATATTCATTGATATTACTCTTAAATGTACACACAACCAGTGGTACTAGTAGTAGTGGTACTAGTAGTAGTAGTAGTTAGTCATGTTGCAGCTGGTCCCAAAGTTTTTTTCATGATGTAAATCCTAGCTCTATGAACAATTATCAGGACATGAAGTCTTTCTTAACAACTCATATGGGCAATGATCTATCTTTCCCCTCTCTCTGTACTTCCCTGAAGCCACCAGGTGCCAGAGAGCCTGCTGATCTTGGAACAGATGCTGGAGTCTTTCCATCCGAGTCTGAAGCTGGAGTCTTTCCATCCAAGTCTGATGCTGGAGGCTTTCCATCCGAGTCTGATGCTGGAGGCTTTCCATCCAAGTCTGATGCTGGAGTCTTTCCATCCAAGTCTGATGCTGGAGTCTTTCCATCCAAGTCTGATGCTGGAGTCTTTCCATCCAAGTCTGATGCTGGAGGCTTTCCATCCAAGTCTGATGCTGGAGGCTTTCCATCCGAGTCTGAAGCTGGAGTCTTTCCATCCAAGTCTGATGCTGGAGTCTTTCCATCCAAGTCTGATGCTGGA
>OMOT01040052.1:0-13951 GCA_900312575.1 Acanthochaenus luetkenii | reverse complement strand
ATGTATAAAAATGTCTAAACCCCCCCAAAACCGAACTATCCCTTTGCATTCAGCACCTCCCAGGTCACCTTTCCCTAATCTCTTCCTGTCTGCCTATAGACATTACCTGTTTGTTTATGTCTTGGCATGCACATTGCACCCAAAAGGCTAGTCTTTTGCATATCAAAGAGGATGTGTACTAGCTACTTAGCAATGCATGCTAAAAATACAATGCCATTTTGACAACAGTTGCTTAATGCAAGGTTGTTCTCACAGATAAGCCATGTGCATAATTGGCTCAGGGTGAACTACTACTGTGAATTTACAATCTCTACAAAAAGATTATCCATATAATGTCAATCTTCATGGCCTGCTGGAGCACTGGTTTAATATGGAGATAACCAAATCAAGAGCTCTGGCACTGTCGCACTATTCTTCTTCTTTAAAAAAACAAAAAACTGCCAGCTGCTGTGAGGTGACAGACGGTAATGGGGAGCAGCCACAAATAATGACAATTCACAACAACCAGACTGAAAATGGCCAAATTACTGGTAGAAAAGTTGGTAGTTGTTACTCTGATCAAAGAGTAGGGAGCACATTGGCTGTGTTAGTTTCTTGTAAGTGTTTGAAAGTTGCTTATAGTGGCAGCTGGTCATTATGGAAACAAAGTTTGTGTCCTGCAACTCGCTTTTTCAAATTTATCAGCACAATACATTTAAGGCAGCAATTGTTCTACAAAAAAGTGGAATGTAATCACACCCTTATCCATGTTATCAAGGACTGTAATGTAAAGCTACCTACTACTCTAGTCATTGAAGTAGTTGATGAAAATGATGTTGAAACTCATATGTGGAAACCAAATTCCATGCATTTGTGAATATTTGTACACTCTTTTTTGCTTCCTTTCTAGTGGGCCACACTTAGGATAGAGAGAGGAGCTAAAGAAAAGAATCACCTCTTGTACAAACCCTACTCAAATGGTAAGATGTGGTGTTTTCCTGCCAGACTGTGCATGTTCAGTGTATTTGTTAAAGAGGCGAGGATCGCTGACGACGCATCATGTCCCTCTGGCCCACTCAAGCTCTCATTGCCAAGGAGCCCACCTCCCTGCAGGAGGAGATCAAGGAGATTCGGCGAAGCGGCAGCAACCGAGACCTTGACTCGGCCTCCGAGTTTGAGATGTCCGACATCTTCTACTTTGCTCGGCAAGGAGTGGAGAGCATCATGGACGATGAGGTGACCAAGCGCTTCTCTGCCGAGGAGGTGGAGTCCTGGAACCTGCTGACCCGCAGCAACTACAACTTCCATTACATCAGCCTGAGACTGACGGTCCTATGGGGGCTGGGGTTGCTGATCCGCTACGGCTTCCTGCTGCCTCTCAGGTATCTGCTCTATCTCCAGGCTAGAATTAAGAGTTGAACCTAATTCGTTTATGCTTGTTTGAGGTTGGAAATGACTCGACACATTCAAAATATTCTATGGACACAACATTTTTGTCTCTACAATAAACGGTTCAAAAGTTATTGGCCAAAACTTAACGTTGCTTGTTATAGCACCACCATGATGCCAATTGAAATTGTTTTTGTTGCCTTAGAAGTGGCTGGGACTTTTAACCTATCTGCCAAGTTTGGTTGTTGTAGCTCTTACGGTTTCTGAGATCCAGATTATTTTACAGCAGAATAATAGTCACAGCAAAAACAATAGGGCTACAGCACCGGCAGTGCATTGACCCCTAATTAAACATTGGCAAATGCAATCAGTACAGAGAGAGAGAACCTCATTCAGAGGTGAGCGAGAGACACGCACAAGGCCAGTGACTTGGGACTGGCTCAAGTCCAGTTGCCAGTGGGGAGACATATCAGGTCACCGCTGCACAGACGGATACATAGTCACATGTCTTGCTACTAGATTCTCTCACTCTGTACTAGTCCAGTTCAGTATTGGCCTGCCTCGCCTCTAGCCTTAGACCCCCACCTTTTTGTAATGCTTCTGTTAGTGTAGTCCTCACCCAATTTAGACCGCATCTTCTCCAACCCTGTGTGGTCGGTTCAGACGGATTAAGTCGTCCTGCTAGACAGATTAACCGTTGTCCAATGTGCACTCCTGCAGGGTTTGGAGTCTGTTATCAGGGAAGGTGGAGAGTAGAAGATAGCTTGGCACTTTACTTAATTACAGGAATCCCACTCCTCTGGATAACACTACTCATGACATTTCCGTGTTGTTATCTGAATGGTTATTCTTCTCAGTGAAAGCTTGGAATTCTTTGGTTAATGTTCCCTGTGTCCTGTGTCCAGTAAAAAGACGAATTGTTAGATTTAAAGATTAGATTCCCTCCTCTGTGTTGTTGTAAGGTTACCTGGCTTAGCAGGTTGTGTAACCTGCCTGTCTGTCTGTCTGTCAGGGTAACTCTTGCCTTCACTGGTGTAGGCCTCCTTGTGTTCCTCACCTCTATCATCGGGCTGCTGCCGAATGGAAGGTAAGACTAATGATACGTTTGTCTTTTCATTCATCCAAAAACATTCTGCTCAGGCAGCTGGATCTGATTATCTTAGATGTCCCATGTTGCTGCAGAAAGTCAACACTGCTGTTGTATTCTCCTTCCTGTAGGATGAAGAACTTTCTGAGTGAGAATGTCCATTTGATGTGCTACAGAATATGTGTCAGAGCTCTAACTGCCATCATCACCTACCATGACACGTAAGGAATTTGGCTAGTACAGTATAAAATGGCGATTATGGAATTTTAAGGGTTAATTGCTATGATGACAATGCAAGTCTTGGCATTAAGGCCATAAAGTCTGTCACACCTGCTTGATAACTGTGCAGATGTGTCTGTTGCATAAGTGCTTAGCAATCTGTCAACTGAAAGCTGACGGAATAGAACCCAACGGTACACATAAAAATGGCCACCGCTCAGACCATCCAGAAATGTGTATTTGAATGGGAATGACGGTTCTATCCATTTAAGTTCTGTGGGAGGACCTATACTCCTGTTCCCCACCCCTAGACTAGGTATGAACTCATTCCAAGTAGTGTTTGACTTGTCATAGTAGAACAGTAGATTTTTTACATAGCTGCATTTTATTTAGTGCTAAAAAGATCACGGAGTCACAATCAGTAAGTAGTAATATGATGGTGAGGATGGATGCAGCACATCAGCAGAATGAGTGATTGTCCTAGATTGGCTGTGAATGGATATATGCAAATAAGGGAGCCACTCAAGTGATTGTATTAAATAATATGCACGTCAAGCTGACTCTTACCCGTTCAATCATCAGAAACGATGGCAGCAAAGACAGTGATACCCATAAAAGCCACAACAGTGTAAGACATCCAGGAAACATAAATCCACCCTTGCCACTGTCTTTTTGGTTGCTGACAAATGGGACTAACACTTTGAGATCAATGTAAAAAATATTGGAGTGTTGTTTATTAACTTAATGCAGCAAGTTTAGTCAAGTTGACACAGCAGTGAGAAGTTATGAGATCAAATTAAATGCAAAATATATTTTTATGTAACAAAGATGTTGCAGCTAACATTGCTATCCATAAATTGCCCCTTTTAGTGTCATTAATTGACAGGAGAGTTGGAGCTTGTTGTACTTGCTCTCAGGACTTGTGGTGAGAAATATCCCCGAACATGAGTTTCAGAGAATGTAAACACTACTACTTCTGTTGTTATTACTTCCGTGCTAACAAAGCACGGCACTGGCATCTAGCGTTCGGTGGTCTACCGCAGAATCATCAACACAAAACTACGAATGAACTATAAATGCTCACACCGCCGTAGTCACATACACCATAGCTTCGATGCAGAAGTATAATTTATCCTTTAGTTGGATTGTCTCAGTGGGATATTTCAAAAATGTATGAATGGATTGCCATTAAATTTGGTGGACAGATCCGCCTTGGGCCAAGGAACAATAGATTCGATTTTGGTGGTGATCGGGGGTTTCTGCCATTAGACAAATATTGTTTTTAGGGCAGTACGGTGGCTCAGTGGTTAGCACTGTCTACTCACAGCAAGACGGTCGTGAGTTTGAATCTCTGCCCCGGTCCTCTCCCGGTGTTTGCGTGGGTTTCCTCCGGGTGCTCCGGTTTCTTCCCACAGTCTAAAGACATGTGGTTGTGTGTAGTGTGGTATATGACGTATATATATATGACATAGTATATGATTATATAAGTCACTTTGGATAAAAGCGCCTGCTAAATGCTGTAATGTAATGTTTTTAGCCATAACTACTGTATGAAACTAACGGGGATAGGGACCTTATTCCAAATATTATGTAGATGTTTCTAGGGTCAAGAAATGAACTTCACTTAACATTTAAGTGATAGGAATGGTATCTCTGGGTGCAACAACAAGTTGTTGAATTGTTCAGCTGTTGGCGGTTTCCACTCCCCTAGTTTATTTTGTCTTCAGTATTCTATCCATACAAACATGAGAGAGATGTTTGAACCCAAGGCAACAGGCGTCACACTGCAGCAGTTAATTTCCTCCCTTTGTTTTACTTGAATGGCTATTTTTGTTGACTAATATAATCAGCCTATGTTGTAGGTTGGTTTGTATTGCCTGGTTGAGGTAATGAAAGGCCATGAAAATGTTTACATATATATATTTCAACCAGTTGGCTCTGATAATATATAATTGTATATTTGAAACTGTAATTAACTTCATTGTTTCAACCTAAATAATCCTCAAACTTTAAGTGGATCAAAAAAAAACATTGTGATAATATTTTAGGCCATATCACCCGGCCCGAGGTAAAAATGGCATCCAAAGACTGTGATGTCACGTTTGTAGCAAAACATGCTTCCAACAAGTGAAGCATCAAATGAGCGGCCAGATTTCACTAAGGCTTTAGAAGAGATTATGTCACGTTGTAAGTGATGGCTTCCCAAAGGCCATTACATCTCTGTCATAAAGTAGTTGTCGACCTGACGATCTCTAGAGGCTTCATCAGCTGTATCTGGTGTAACGTACATGCTTCTGTCAAAACTGAATTAAGTCTTTATTCATAGTTTTCATCCACTTTTGTCCAGGTTGATGTCATTTAACAGGCTTGTTGTTTGTTTCTCATTTTATTGTAAATGGCCTTGTAACCTTGTTAAGAAAGGTGCTAGGAAGTGCCTCTTCTGGGGGTGGGGGAGTGAGAACTGTTCTTCAAATCAAATTGTGACCCTCTGTTCCACAATATCCCATTATCCCACTTTCTCTAACACGATTTTCTGCAGACCTCTTGGCATGAACAGAGATGTGGCTATATGAGATTACATCATGACAAATGGGGTTCTCTCTGGAGAACAGAAACCAGTGTGCGTTGTCAGTTGCAATGTGAAAGGAAGGTTGCTCAAGGCTAGTCATCAACTGTCACCGTAATTGCACTGGGCACCGGATGGCACACACAACAAGTAGAACAGGAAGTTGTTGCTTTGTGTGTTTGCTCATAAACGGTAGCTTATAGCAACAACTGGTATCTTGTTTTGGTTAATTATATGTGTGGTTGCGTTTGAAATCAAACTGTTGGACATGTCGTCTGAGTTTTAAATCGGGGGACAGGAGCTGGGAGATTTCTCAGACTGCTCTTTTTAAAGCCTGTCTGATCTAAGGATCTGTTTTGTGGTTACATCCATTACCAGACAATCTCTCAAGCTTGGGTCTGAACTTTGTATTGAACTGCAAGAGAGCACCAACCAAAACTAGCTTTCGGATTAGTCCATTTGCATGAGGATAAAGCTTTTTTTCTTTTCATTTCTGTGTTAAATTAAAAGGGAACTAAATGGACACACTTCATTTTTAGTTTAGAAAATAGGTTACATTTAAATGTCAACTAATGTATCAACACGGTCAAATGGGACGCTGTCTTTATCTTAAATTATTTCAATAGCAAACTAAACAACAAAGCACAGTCCTCAATCGATACAGACAGAACACTTTAGGGTGTGACAGCATTGGCCTTATTCATGTCTTTCTGTATGTCTGCCATCAAGGACTAGACCTGTTGTAGCATGTATTCCTCTCCACTCTGGGAGGGGATAAAAATACACGTGACATATAGAGTGGTGCGCCCTCTCTCTCTTTTCAGATCACTAACTCTATCTTTGGAGTTTGGACTCTGGATAATAAGTCCTGCATGCTCAGGGGGGGTCAAACTTTTAACATAGCCACCATGGGTTTCTCTTAAGATCTTTACAGTGGACTGGGAGAGGAAATGGACCAAAGTTTGACCAAATGTCCACAAAGTGGAAATGTTTTTTTGTTTTGTTGGTGGTACCTGTTTGCCGTGTAGTGTATTATGTATAGCACCTCCATTTGCATGCGTGTACTGTGTACGCACTCTATGGTTTTTCATTGTTATATTTTCACGTTTGTCTGTTGAAATTGACACTTTTTGATTTGTTGGTCATCCCAACCAGCTACCAATTCCACTGGCACACTCACTCCCTGAGTTTCACTCCTTGACAATTAATCCTCTAGACAAGTCTGTACGATATATAGACAATTAACTCTCTTCCTGTCTCCCATCTTCCCAGTGAGAATAAACCCAAGAATGGAGGAATCTGTGTTGCCAACCACACGTCGCCCATCGATGTCATCATCCTGGCCAGCAATGGCTGCTATGCAATGGTAACTATGGCTGCCCAGCAGGACGCTACCACATTTTCCAAGGCAGCTGCTTGACTGGTGTGATGGCATTTCTCCTGATATAGATGTGTGCTGTGTGCTATTATCTGCATGTGTTTGTGTGTGTGTGTGTGTGTGTGTGTGTGTGTGTCAGGTTGGCCAAATCCACGGTGGCTTGATGGGGGTCATTCAGAGGTCCATGGTCAGGGCCTGCCCGCACATTTGGTTTGAACGCTCAGAAATCAAAGACCGACATCTAGTGGCCAAAAGGTAGCATTACAGATTGGGTTTAATTTACTTTTGGAATAATGTTCTTTTTTGCCTCAGTCTATCATTTTTTTGTCGTTCCCTTAGTGTGTTGATGCAAATGTCAAAGATTACATTACATTTGAATGCCACTATTGGAATTTGGTGTTGTGTAAATCTTACTTGAAGCCTAATGTGTTCATGTCCTCAGTGTTGCGACATGCTATTTTGTGTTGTTCATGGCCTACATATATTTTCTGTGTTGCAGATTGAGTGACCATGTACAAGATAAATCTAAACTGCCCATTCTCATTTTCCCAGAAGGTGAGTTTGTCCTTTGATCTGCTGCAGATGGAAAGACTTCATAAATCAACTACACTGTCATGTAAAGCCCCACAAGCCGTTTAACTTTTTTTTTTAAACGTTTAATTCTAAATCTCCAGGTACCTGCATTAACAACACTTCAGTTATGATGTTCAAGAAGGGCAGCTTTGAGATTGACTCCACAGTCTACCCTGTGGCCATTAAGGTGAGGGTGTGATGTCTTACACTTTGTTTTGCATGTTTTATGTAGGCTGGGGTTTTTAGCCACTACCATACACATAAAGGATATTTCCACCCTGTATTCAGTAGGGATGGGTGGGAGTTCTCAAGTACTCATTCAAGACCTTAGTATTTGAAAATGGTGACATTTGCATTGGGAATGGATGAAATGATGAGACATAAACACATTTGCCAGGTTGACCATAAAATGTGAAGTGTGGGGCTGACATGAGTTGTTGAGCTCCGGCTATCCTATGCCTGGTTGTGTCTAGTTTCATATGATACCCGTCACGGCAGCATGGAGTGAGCGGATCATTTTCCCAGCTGCGTTGTAATGCTACTGTCCCTCGCATTTTGAGGGATTTTATTTTGGAACGCAAATATTTTGATTATTGCCTATCGGACATTGTTTGGACAAAATACACTTGGGAGTGTTGTTTTGGTACAGTTATGTCCCTGTCTTTTAAAAACATTTAGTCGTCAATAATTTAGAGTACCAATTTCCTGGACCCGGAAACGGGATCGTTACCGAGTACTCGTTACTGATTTCATGGGGGATATCTGGTCAAATGCACATCTATTATTCAGGCTAATCCAGTATTCAACATTCATCTGGTGTATTTGATCCTTACAGTATGACCCCCGATTCGGAGATGCCTTCTGGAATAGCAGCAAGTTTGGAATGGTCAACTACCTGTTGCGTATGATGAGCAGCTGGGCCATTGTCTGCAGTGTATGGTACCTTCCACCTATGTGCAAAGAGGTGAGAGTCCATGGTTTAACTCGGGGCTGCCCAAAGTAGGGACCATAGGCCACAATTCCCTTTGGCCTTCCAAAGTGTGTCGGAGATGGATATTTGGTCTGTTTTGTAAAGGTTTTGTTTTAGGAGTGGTTTTGAGATGGCTTTTTCATTGAAAGGCATATTGAGAAACGCCACAATTACATAAAACGTAGCAAATTATAGTAACACCCACTTAGCACATGTCTAAATAATCAGTTTTCAGTCATATATTTCAGCCCATGTTGGCCCACCACCCATGTTGCATCACCCCAAGTCAAACATTTTGGGCACCCCACGTTTAGTTCCTAAACAGACCCAAAGTTAGGAATCGGAACTAAACTAACTCAACTTTATGGCCAAACACTTGGCTGTCAAATGTGGTGTTTAAAAGGTATTTTTTCAAAATAAAAAAGTTTCTTTGCAGCACATTATATTAGCCAGACACTCCTGGTAGAGCACAAAAGCACAGCATTTAATTGTGGTATTTGTGCATCTGTGTTTCACACGAACTTTGGATTGTTTATCTGGGCAACTCTAAATGTTCCCCAGTGTTTGCTTTGAGGGGGTTTCAAATCGGTTTTCACTTTCATTAAGATTGAAAGGTTAGATGGCTTGCCATTCAGTATGTAAGGAAATTATATTCAAAGTAGTAAATTGAGAGAATGGAAAGGTTGTGTTGCTACCTTTTGAATCTACATTCATTGTTTAACGACAATTGTCTTTTAATTCTGATTGAGTCAGACTGTGGTATTTGACTAGCAATACATGTAGGATTGTTATAGACAAAGTATAGATTAATCTTGGTGTGTATATAAACTCTTATTCGCACTGTGAGAAAAAAAAAAGAGTGAGTTGATTGAAACTTAATCAGCAGCACCCAGGTTGAGGGAATCCACCCCTTTTCCTCAACAAAGATCACATGATACTGGGCAGTGAGCGGCCTCAGAGCTCTCGCCGTTTTCTGCCCTTTGGGTGGTGAAAGTAGAGAGAGGCCAAGTATTCACTTTCTAAATGTCAGACTTGGATGAACAAGAGGTCTGTGATTCGTTCAGTCCTCTGAGATGCTTCGCTCTTTGATCACATTTTCCACTTGATGCCTGGGATGAAAACTAGACACAAGCTAGAGGAGATGGCTTAAAGGTTGCCACGCTCTCAACAGTAGCAGCAGCTGTTGTAGTTGTAGTAGTTTATTGGTTAAGCTGTGACTCCCCGATCAGCTTACTAGACCATTTAACGATTTGATTCAGAGAGTTTCTGTTCTTTAAAGATAGATTTCCAAACCGTGACAGAAAAATATAAAATCTATTCAATTGAAAGCATAATAGAATACGGTCATCGTGGTTTTGTCAATGTGAACATAGGACAGTTTCCTCTAACAAAACAAACACTGGTGCCCCTTTTTGCACACAGCTTCACAATTTGCTTCGAAGATCAGTTTTGAGTCAATAATTGTCCATTTACTGTAATTAAAAGACCACAGATGTTGTCAGGTCCATGACTCTCATTTAGTCTTACCGAAAGTCCTTTTCAACATCCTTTTGGTCTATTGTGACTCAGTTACTGAATTTCATTACTAAAATCAAAAGTATCAAAATGAATATAAAAACATTTAAGGGCGTCAGCAAACTCGGTATCTGAAATGAAGCCATCCAAAATGACATGACTGCTATAGTTTTCATGCTAGGCTAGACTGAGCCACGGTCGTTTACAGCCATCTTGTTCTCTACTTCAGATTTATAGTTCTGTTTTGCTTTTAGAATTTCTATAGTCGGCTCCTTGATAGCTATATGCAGACCAGAGGCTACTTCCTGTTTAAAAATGACTTTGTTTTTCTTACTCTGGTCACCCAGATTTTGATGTTAGGGTCAATTTGAACTTGCTTACATGTAAGATATGACTCCATTGTGTTAATTCCAAAGCTTCATAGCATCAGGAAATAAAGACCGCTTGAAGTTCAAGTTCATTTATTTATATAGCCCTTTATCACAAGCATGTCTGTCTCAAAGGACTTTACAGAAAAGCTTGAAACAGCTTGAAGGCCCCATATTTAGACATACATTTTGTAGTGGTCATTGATAACCATGCATTTTGTCATGCACTAGATTTCCTCAAAGATTCTGTGTATGCTTTTCACTGTGTATGCTTTTTAAATACTGTGTATTTTATCTTCAAGGAGGTATGGCCACTCTGTTTATATTCATGAATTGTCTGTCTTTGCGAACAGGAGGGGGAGGATGCTGTACAGTTCGCCAGTCGTGTAAAGTCAGCCATAGCCAGGCAAGGGGGCCTGGTCGACCTGCTGTGGTAAGACACACCACCTTTACAATTCAGACGTTTACTGTCCCGTGAGCTCCTATATGAATGGCTCCAAGTCTGTGTTGCACACTATTTGCTTTGCATTTCATTCTGGTGGTAGTCTCTAAATCAGCTGTAGACTGTGGAAGAGCTATATTGTTTGCCTCTAAACGGATCAATAATTGCTCTCACACTTGTAGGGATGGAGGTTTGAAGCGAGAAAAGGTAAAAGATACCTTTAAAGAAGAGCAGCAGAAGCTATACAGCAAAATGCTGGTGGGAACCCAAGAGGACCGCTGTCGCTCCTGAAGAACCTGTCTGGAAACGGACTGACTCAGAGACCCACTTGGGCACCACTGAATAAATAGGCAGTCAGCACTGCTCCCTATTGGAGTTTCTGGACTGGAAATCTCCCTCTCTGATGTCAACAATACTCCATTTGGCTTCCTCAGTCACTGCCTCAGCCTGGCATGTTCAGTTCGCATCACTATTACGGATCGTTCTGAGTCTCCTGTCCTTTGTTGGAATAGTTTGACAGAGGCCTGGCTTGTATTGGAATGAGAATAAGGTGCACACGGAAATGGTGTGTTGTCTTCCTTGGTGGCATTCTTTTGAGGGAAAAATGTGTATTTATAGTCTGTCATTGAATTCCTGTCTTCTTTTGGTAGTTTAACCTTTTTAAGTTCCATTTTATTAAACAGTTTGTATCACACTGTGTTCAAGTTACTGACCCGGGAAGTAAGACAGTTATTGTAGAAACAACTAGTTTGTTCTAAAGGCAAACCCTGTTGGGAGATTCATAACTGGCTTGTACCCAACATGACTTAGGGCATTGTGCCATGTTTTGTTACATTTCATATATCTGTATGGGCTTTTTCCAAGGGAAAATATCCTTATGTTTTAAGCTTTGTGTTTTACAGTAGGACTTGTATCTACATGTGGTCAATATAGGAGTTTCTTTACAAATGAGCTCTGGATATGTTTCAGTGCTATTTTCCATGGAATGTGTAAATCATCACGTTATGAAGTGGAAAGTGCACCCACAGTTACTGTGGTAGGGTTTTTTGGATTGTGGCAGATGTTCATGTCCCAGGTAATATGCAACGGAATTTGAATTCACAGTCCATTCCTTAACGATAATTAATTTGGGACGTTCTCGGCATCGTCCCCTGGGGCCCCACAGCATACTGTACATGTAGTAGGATCATGATCATCACCATTGGTCTCCAGACTGAAACATGCTTATAATTACAAGCAGCTGATAAATCATCCTCTTACTAATACACTTCCTAACAGGCTTATCATGTTTTCATTGGATTCCTGCTCACTGCAGGGAGCATCTTGCCAAATTCACTCAAAGTGACTTCTGAAAATCGTCTTTCCTTCTTTCCCATCAGTGATCTTTCTCCTACTTGGCAGCCTCTTCAAGGAGGCACCAAGGAGAGACAGAGTGCAGCTGTAGTTATGGACTCCCTGTGGTTCAGGAAGACGGTCTGCAGCCTTTGCTCTTTGCTCCCTAATGGGGCTCGTCCCTGTAAAGTGTGCTGTATCAGGAATAGTCATTTAGATTGTGTCAAAATTGTTCACCAAAATAAAGGTTCAAGAATGTGACTAAATGTGACTGAATGCTGACTTTCTTTTTACAAGTACCTTTCACACAAGTATGTGTCAATCCCATTGTTTTCTTCAGATGTTGGCACAAAAATATTTAAAGATGTATTATTGCAGAAATATCTGAGCAGCCAGTTTACCAGTAAAACAAAAACCTCTGAACTGGTAGTTACACTGTATTTGGTGGGAAATTAATAGTTTTACTCTACATTTTACAACAGTTATCCTCTTTTTATTACTCTAGCATACAAAACTCAGTTCATAAAACTGATTTCATATTACTTTTTTATTTTTTAAGAAAGCCTTTACAGCAAACCGATCTGGACCACTGAGCTCTTAAGATCCGCCTGCAGAGGGTTAGTGCTCTGGGAATGGAACCTTTACTCTAAATATTGTTCCGTATGCAAGTTTACTCTGCTATTAATTCGCAAGTACATTTAATAACTAATAGTTTCGTTGGAACATTTAATAACTAATAGTTTTGTTGGAAGTGTTTGAAGTAAACACTTTTTCAGTTACAATTTAGTAAATTGATAATGTATTTGGTCTAATCAAGTACAAGTCATTTGTCTTAAGTAATCAGTAGTTTTGGTTTGTGCTCTTGGCTGCTAAGCCCGGACTCTGAGCCTGGTTACCCACAGTGGGAAACACTTCCTGTCCGATTTATTATCCAGTGGGCAGCAAGCCGCTAGAACACAGTTTGAGGTGAGAATTGAGAGCTCTCTTTTGAGCGTCCCATATTCTGTGGTGATCCACTAGATTACCATGCACTCGGGAGCAAGTTGTCCAGCTGGGATGCCTTTCAGTGGGTGTGAAATATTACCCATCCATCCGCTGAGGCCTCGTCCAAAACCCAGGTCGCCCCTGGCCGTGACAAGCCGCCTCAGCGGCCTTCCAGAGAGGTTTCCCCCCTCCGGGTGGCTTTGTTATCACCTGGTGGTGGACAGGGCAACATTCCTTTGCTTCTCTGTGTCGCAATAGCTTCAAATAGATCTATTGACGAGGGGGAATGAAGCACACAGTGCCCAGAGGAGGAGTACGGGGGAGCAGCTCACTAACAGCACTTTGGAGAGCCAGAGTTAGAATGTAGGCCCCCAGCCATCTTTGCTTCGCCCCTGGGCCGGTGTGGGGAAAACACTACTGCAGTTCTGTTGGTAAATGGGTGTGTTGGGAGGATTGGGATTGCTCTGTAGGAGGTGAGATGAAAGTGTAGGCTACCTGACATAGCCACCGAGAAACCAGACACATGGGTTTTCCTGATGGTTTCTGTCGATGCAGGACTTGGTAGACAGGACTTTGGACAAGAAGGGCTGTGCTGCTGCTGCCCTGCAGGCCTAGTTAGGTGATAGTGGTCGTTACTGATGAGCACAGTCACAAACCGAGATAAGACCCAACGCTGATCGGCTTTTAGTTTGGATGCTCAGCAGTTGCGTAACAGGGAAGTCTGATGGCCAGAAGCAAACTGTCATTATTGAGAAGGAGATTCTATCGATACGATTGAACGTTAACACATCCACTCTACTAAAGAAGATGACCACTGGGACTGTAGCGTTGATGTCTCAGATGGTGTCTCTATAACAGTCCTATAACAGTCAGTCCTATAACAGTCAGTCCTATAACAGTCAGTCCTATAACAGTCAGTCCTATAGGAACCTGCAGTGAGGCCGCGGTGCTCAATTCATTGTGATCATGACTGATATGCTTCATCTCCTGCGGTATCACGAAACTACCCGTAACCACGTGGTTTGCTGTGAATATTTTATAGTGGACTGTCGTCCTAAATGTTACTATAAGGTTACAGTGGTTAATGAGTCAAGTAGCCTACAGAAGCTCATGTAGGACACACACACACACACACACACACACACGTAT
>OMOT01040043.1:21210-37130 GCA_900312575.1 Acanthochaenus luetkenii | reverse complement strand
AAAAAGACATGCAAATATATGTGTTTGTGTAGTGTGGTGCATGGTGTGATGTACTATGTATATGATGCATGCAATGTAAACTTGTATGGGGGCAGCATTAGCTCAGGAGGTAGAGTTCCCGCCCTGCAACTGCAAGGTCGGCGGTTCGAGTCCAGCTCCTCCCAGGAACAATCTGTTGTAGTGTCCTTGAGCAAGACACCTAACCCCGAATTGCTCCCGTTGAGCAGGTTGGTACCTTGCATGGCTGCCTCCGCCAACGGTATGACATGTAAGTTGCTTAATGTAATGTAATGTGTAAGTCGCTTTGGATAAAAGCGTCTGCTAAATGCTGTAATGTAATGTACCGTAATACAAGACTGACAGGTTTCCGACACTGACACTATTATAAACTACATTTGTCCCTGTGGCATTTCTCTCCAAATGTATCATAACCAAACATTTTAGATACTTAGATTAGACAGATCTTTAGGTAGAATTTCTAAATACTGTAAAGCAGCATAAATAGAAAAGACAGATAGGCTCACAAATCATCAACTATGGCATAACTATATTATGTCCATATAGTATACTGTATGTTTCATTTCATTTAACCTTTATTTTGGCACCTTTTATTTTAACACACGGACATGCTGCAAGTTGTGCTGTGTTGCTGGGTTGTATCACAGTATTTATAGCTAACCCTAACTACTTTCCGATACCTGTCCTTGGAGCAGGCTGGTACACGTACACATGGGGTTAGGTGCCCTTGCTCAGGGGCAATTGGGCACTATTGGGTATAGTCAGCACCATGGATCAAAGAAAAACCCTTCAACTTAGGCAACCTTCCTAACCAACCCCCATATGGGTTTGCTCTATGCCCCTGTAGCTGCACCACACTTCCAATGCAGTGGTTGGGTGCAGGCATTTGAACTCCCTTCTTGGATAAGCCCATTTATTATTATTATTTATTTTATATATTAAATGTTTTTCATTTGTTTTTTTTCATTTTGTGATTTGTTTGATTGTAGAGGTTGCGTCATATGCAGTTCTTTCAATACTTTTTCATTAGAGGAAAAATAGATTCTGGTACTGGAAGGTAATTGTTTTTTGCTTTTTCTCCCATGTAGCCATGTATCAAGTCTGATAATAAACGTTTCTCTTTGTTAGTGAAATTCTGAGCTCTCTCTTCATCACTGTCTGTTGTTAAAAGATGAGGCATGAATCGCTTCGCCTACAAGTACCGCCTCGGTTTCTAATTAGTGCACACACACACACACGCAGGATTGCCTATGTTCTTTTTAAAAATAGCTCCCTCCAAAGAAAAGCGTAGCCAAAGTACAGTGCAGACACAGGTGCAAGGATGGCCCATTATATGTTCTTTTGATAAGAGCTTTCCAAAAGATAGTGTGCAGGTTGTGTCAGGTATTATGATATGTGTACATTCTTTTGGAAATCTGCCCGTGAACCAAACTGGTAAGATAATACAGACCCATCCTTAAAAGAACCAACAGGCCAACAGGCATTTCATATAACAGATATCTGCTTGTGAACCTAAAAGGGTTGAGGCTTTCAATAAAGTAAAAAGACTAAACGTAGTAAAAAATAATTTCTCCATACGGATATACTGATGATAGCCTGAAGTAACACATTTGTCTCAGTTTTATCATGTGAGAGCATTCGATACCAATCACCATATCTGTGTTGACCTCTCGTACACTGCGCACATGAGGCTTAAAATCCAATAGCATCAGGGGAAGCAGAAACATCAACCTGAAATCCATAATGACCCCATTGCCTCCCACACCTCCTCAATCTCCTGCTCTCTCCCACTGCTACTGAAAGACTTGCAAAGAAAAGACGCTTTTCCTCTCATTAATCACCATAGCAGGTGGAGGGAGAGAGAGCGGCATGGATTAGAACGATTCGTGCACCTGTTCTGCAGCTTTGGCTGGACAAAATGGTGTGTGCACACAATAACACCTGTGTTGACTATGCACTGGTATAATAAGGAATTCATTCTGAAGGCCCAGAGAACTTTGATTTGTTTCTGGAAACGGTTACGGACTGGTACATTTAGACAGTCTTCATTTCCAGGGAGAGAAAATAAATATATTGATTGAAACGTGACTTTATAATGACAAAGTATGGTGCCAAGCGCTCTATGTCAGGAACAATACCTTTACTGGGGTGATTTTCCTGCAGCGTACGATCAGTTTACATATTCATAGTGATCCCACCTTGACAAAATATCTTTCATTACCACCCGTCTGCATTGGAGTATAAGAAGAGGAATCAATAAATGTTTCATCCGACACCTGAATGAATGGGATAACATATATGTAGCTGCAGAGAGAGACTGAAGTGTCATTTCTTTGTCATTATCCTGCAGTTCTATTCCCTTTTTATTGATCATTTTATTACTAGGAAGCAGATCAAAATAATGATGGAATGGGACAGAACAACATGAAACCCGAACCTGTGCAATACACCATATACTGTGTATACTATATATAGAAAGCTGAATGTGAAAACCTTATGTCAGTGTGTGGGACTCAAGTACATTTTAAAATGCCAGGGAAGTGCCTTTCTGTGGTCATGTCCATGGCAACTCGTTTATGGGGTCATTATTGTCTGAACGTTCCACAAATAAAATGAGATCCACAAATAAACAATATGAACGTTCCACAAATAAAGCAAGATCCACAAATATGTTTTGTATCTCACAAAGAAAATACTTTTTGCATGTGAAGCATCAGCTGACACGTGTGGAATCGCTTGCATTCATTTGTGGATGTTTGAGACAATCTTAGCAGCAAGACGAGCAAACTGATCCACAAATAGTTTTCTGCAGACAACATGTTCGGTTGTACCCAATACCAAGTTTGTAGTAGAGCTGTTCAGCAGGCCGGCTGTGGACTGACAAGTATGATTTCCACATTTTCCTCTTGATTATTTGGTGATAGTCGCTCGGTGCAGCTGAGCAACAATCCTTAAGGACCTCAACTACAGAACGACTTTGTGGCCCTGACGGATGTTACGAATTAACGTGGTAATGCGTTCATATGGAAGTAACCTCGCAAACCTTAAAATGGAGGTTCCAGGTGCATTTGTACATGTTGCCTATAATGAAAAAATATAGGAGGAAAGAGAGTTGCTATACATTTTCCACCAATTGTCATATACAAATTGTCTTGTCATGGTTGAGCGTCTCTGGTGGGATGTGAGAGTGTGTGCAACCAAGGGGGTTTGATTTCAATAGGATACTTTGTCTTTATCTACATTTTGCACTGCACTCATGTTAACTAATTGTTACACATATTCTGTTTAAAAAAAATAGGTTCAATCACACAGCCATGAAGTAACGTTCAGAGACCATGAATATGTGGATAACTCAATTTTGATGCATAAATAAAATAAAAAAAATGTCAGATAGACATTTCTAAGCACATTTATGGAGAACCCCGTCATCTCTGTTGACCTGCTCTGCATCCTGTTATGCTACCCGTTTAATCGTTAAAATCAAATGTTCCCCATTTAATTGTTTATGAAAGGCAGATGTAACAAGCATCACTTCTTTTTGTTTTCAAATGGGAGAGCAAGCCCACAGGTTAATTTTCAACAAGCGACGGTTACAAAGCTGCCAAAAGAACATTGAGGATGTTCTGTTCGTTGTGTATGACTTTAGATGAGTCCCCTTTCAAGCAGTTATCCTGCATATCTTGTGTGTTAGTACTACAGACCAATCTTTCTTGAAATTTTTATAATTTTTACAATTCATAAATTAAAATTACGAGTTACCAGACCATTCCTTGTAACTTCCAATAGCTGAAAATAGGAAATAGGAAATGAGAATTTTCCAAACAATTCCAAACAATATATTGTCTTTGGTCTACACATAATTTGGTAGGTACTAGATTTTGCTTCTGCATATGATTTGGAAAGCAGTGCTTTCTCTCATGTAATAAGGGGCTTTTGAATGTTTTCAGCATCGTTGTTGTATTGTACCCTCAGAGTCGGTGATACTGCACTCTATAAAGTGATTATCAATCACGCCTCAGTTATAAATCCCAAAATACTTCACAGTCCAATGTGTTCGGTCAATGAACTCAGACACAAACCACTTCTGAAAAGAATTAAAAAAGAGAGAGATATGTAATTCTAAACAGTAGCCCCAACACAATGCCATGGCAGTGGTGAAATTAATACTGTGAATAGACAGTGATGAAAGCACCGGCACATCCTGCGAGGCCGCCCCCACCTCAAGAACATCTCAAATCTAAAACCTATTTCAACATGTAACAATAAACCTTTTCTTTTCACCCACTGGTCCAAATACACCTTTATGTTGCCGCAATTAATCATGGCGATGTCAAAAGGACAAGGCAATAATTTACATGGTGACAGAATGATTCAACGAGAGAGCAGGAGCAAAAGAGAAAGGGAGAGAACGAGGAGAGAGGCAGAGAGAGGGATCCTGGCCATGACTTAATCATCGCTCGCTCTTATAATTAACTGACATTATCTTTCCTCTTTTCAATCAGTGCTCGCTTGTGCTCTGAGGATGTTCTAATGACTGTCACTCGGAAGCTATTATTGATATGCCAGTGGCTTGCTTCAATGACATCAAATGCCGACAGATACCAGGCACCTTTTTTACACATGCAGTCTATTATATCCTGCTCTCTTAAAGCTGCACCTGGCCATTTTGCACATTGGCGGCACCCAAAGGCAACGAGATGTAACTGTTTGAAAAACTTGAACTTCAATACCCAGAAATCATGAAGCTTGACATCAGTAAACACGGACAGTCCGTGATTGCCAAAGGAAACCGAAGGGATGAGGCAAAATATCCAACATTGTGTGACAGAGCGCTCACTCACTGCTGTTGAGGAAAAAGTTTGAATTTCACTCTTACTTTCTGATGTATTACTTCCTGCGGGCGGAGTAGTGTACACATCCCACACCAGAATTTATTTTAGGCAAATGGGGAGAATCCACAGTTGGAGCACCACTCTATGGATTAATTAGGCTGATGAAACTTGCTTAGTGCGGCTTTAAACTATAGCTTGGGATGCAAAATGGGTTGCCAAACTACTTTGGGTGCGTTTGACAAGAGTAGCAATACGATTTATTAAGCGAGGGACAAGAAACTAGACATCAGTGCGTTATTCCAGTGACATCAGATGAGGATAGATTCTGAAACATAATCTGATGCCCTTTTATGAGTGCAGTCCATTGTACCACAGTCTCCATCATTATGTGTAAGGTAAAGCTCAGAGATGGGTTAGTGGAAGCAGTGTTCTGGATCACCGCGCCAATTTACAATTTTCCATTCTCTCTTTCTTTCTCTTTCTCTCACTTTGTGTTTTTCCTCTCTTACTTTTTTGACACTGACTGTATTGAATTATTTATTCATTGTTGTTCTGTCTGTTACTGAATGATGCTGTTGCTGTCTTATGTCTTATCCATCCGTCTCCCTTGTGCAACAGACCTTAAACCTCAACGAGACTCATCTGGATAAAGAGAGGTTGAAGACGTGAAATGACAAATACTACAGTAGTAGTTGTTTCATTCTTAATCCATTGCACATGATGCACACAGGAAAAACTTCACATTATTCAATATAATTCAATGTATGGAAGAATTTCACAAGAACTAAGGCTGTCTATACTTTGGCACAGTTCAAAACAGAGATGATTCATTGTGAGAAATACAATAGAATGATGATAGTTAGCAGCTGTTAAATGCAGGCTGAATAAATCACGTGTTTCTTTTTGTAAGTTGTGAGCCACCACTGAGACCAGGCCTGCAATGATATGACATTGCAGAATGAGCTGACAACAGCTCATTTTACAACAAGTCCCCGGGCAGCAGCACCGGCAAAGACGAAATTAGTTTCATCAAAAAGCAAAGGGAGCCGTTTGAAGTTGCAGTCACATAAATGGGCCAAAGCGGCAACATTCCAACAAATCCTTACAAAGCTAATAATGAGATTTTGTTATATAGCATGACTGTGGACAACAGCATAAATAGAACAAATGGTCACAGTTTAAATGTAATATTTGTGCCCATTCTAAAAACAGAATGAGAACCAAGTAAACTATAATGCTGTAGGTAGATGTTATAATACACAAGACTCATGCCACAATTGTGATGTGTTTTATGTTGTCATAGCCTTTTTGTGACCCTTTATGGACTATAACATTAGCTTTGATGATTTGATGATAGTGAGAACAGCAGTAACATACTATAATATACTATAACAATACAAAAACGCTATAACAATACTATTTTAGACAATAAACCTATTCTGTGACAAATGTATTTTGGATTTAAGTTTTGAATCATTCTATTAAGATTAAACGTTTCCCCCATAACGTATTAAAGTGCTATAGGAGAACAAGATGTATGCAAAAATACATGTGCAAGTAATCTATCTTTTTCCATGTCATTTTTAAACGAAAATCCCCTCTACAGGCTAAGGAACGCCGTATAAGATCTCAAAGGAGATTAAAGAGAAATTTGCAGGACTGGGGAGCCAAGTGAGAGTCCAGATATAAATTACATCTATGAAACCTGTCAGAGTTTGTTTACTGGGTTTTGATTTAGTTCTACAGTACAAGGCAACTTTGACAGGCCATGATCAACTGTCCACGGAGGCAATGTAACTTTCAGAGTCGACAAACTATTTTCTTGACTCACTCTCCTTGGACCGTGCCGACGAGACTTTGTGCCTCGTATCATTCCGGTGCAAACATAGAGGCTCTCCTCTTTACACAACATATGACTCGTGCAAAATGGCTTATCAATTGAATTTGAGCAAACATGTGCACGGTGTGGCAGCATTAGATTGGCAAAATTTTAGTTTCCTAGCAATGTTTCGGTTTCTCTGTTTTTGTCAAGTATTTGGCAAAAACCAAAAGGAGAATGAGAAAAGCCCACTCTGTCCAATTAGAACAAATATTTCAAAAGATCCGTTCCATGATTGTCAAACATTATATATAATGAGCTTTAATGGCTCAAGACTTCCTGTGACAGGGACCGCAGACCGCAGCAGGGGAGTGGAAGAGGGCATTGACTCATAGTCAACACACACTCAACCAGGAAGTACCTGAGAGACGGAAATCATATTCACCTTGTATTCACCTCTCACTGGGCTCATAATTGCACGAGAGAAGTGCGCACATGGGTTTGGAGTCCATTATCATACACCCACGGACAATGATTAATGACCCGGTGGGGACGAACAGCGAGCGGCTGGGCTCAAACAGCGTCATCAAGCTCATATACCACCGCACACGGGAGCGAGCATGTGTTTCGGATATTTGCAAGACCTTGTCTTGCACTTCCAAAAGTTGAGGGACGAGTGTGTGCCTCAAAAGTGTGTGTGTGCGTGCGCGTGTGTGAGTGTGTGCGTGACCGCATGCATGCCTGTGCTTATGCACGTGCCCATATATGTGTGTGTGTGTGTGTGTGCACTTGTGTGCGTGCGAGTGTTTAATAGAGTGCTAGGGTGGGCAACGATAATTCTGTGTGCAATCATTACTATCATGTCACTGCGATTAGATGAATTACTCTCACTGTGACCATCAATAATATTAATGTATCTGTTTCCTAAATCTGATCTACCTTTTTTAATGACTACGTTGCATGACTACATTAGTGCTGGTAATCAATCACAGGCCAATATCTAATGGATGTGACAGCAGTTTTCTGTGACAGCTACTTTAAATGACTGCAGGAATATACTGTATGTGTGTACTTGTGCCTGATTTAGTCTGTGTGGAGCTTTGTTCTAAATTCGTACACTGAAGCCTCGTGTCCATAGTGAGTAACACTAAACAGAGGCTTGTGGGAAACACTGGGATTAAGGATCCTGCCGCTGTCATGCAACTTTTGAAAACCTGTTAAGTGTCTGAAAAGTTACAACATTTCCAGCGCTTTACGTGCCGATAGCTAAAAAAAACATGCTAAGATGTCGTAGCTGTCAGGAGCATGCGACTGTCCCTGCCATTGTAAACAAACGGGAAAAGGAATCCAGTGTTGTATGGACTGGTTCCCAGTGGACACGCAGCCTAATGTGTCTTCAACAGCAACTCACCGATGGGGAAGGTTTGCCTCCCTTTGCAGTGCAGACAAGAGTGAAGTTCTGGGCTTGGTATCGACTGAATGGTGCCGGAGTGTTCTCTGCCACCACCGAGATGTTGTTTGGCGGCGCTGTGGAAGACAGGAGAAAAGCTTTATGACACACGGTACAGTTAAAGGACAAATCCGCTCTCTGATCCTCTGACACCGTTAGATATCATCAATCGGTGATGTGAAATGGGTTCCAGGAGTTATTTTGTGTTTGTACCCACTTTCTCTGAACCTGCCTGATCTACTTCTACTTCAGTTAGTGGGTTAATACGTGTAGGTAGATGGAGCAATAGCAATAGTGACCCCCGTGTTTGCGTGGGTTTCCTCCGGGTACTCCGGTTTCCAAAAAACAAACAACGTACAAATGCCAAGTCAAGTCTTTTCCACTCATGCCCCTTTTGTGGGCTGTGATTATTATTATTTTTGCTGTTACTTTAAGATCAAACTATTTGTTTTTTCACGTCTGCCACAGTTCACATGATAGATGACACCTCATATACTGCACGTGTCACCTGCATCCTTCTTCTTGGACAAACCACTTGTGAAAGTGCCAAATAATACATGTTGGTTTTGCTCTATTTCGTTTAACAGTATTTCATTGTCGGTGAAGTTCCTCTTCTTGGACTTTTTCTCCTGCTCCACGTTGTCTGCATCAAGTGGTCCTATTGGGCTGGGGCGTTTCCTTATGTAAATGAGCTGGCCGTGCACGAGCAGAGCGATATAGAATTTGTGGGATTTATCATCGTTGCCAGCTGTGCGGTTTGATAAATGCCAACTTCCTTGTGCGTACTGGCAGTTCTTACGCACAGATTTAGAACTTGTTCCACGCACACTTTGATAAATGAGGCCCCGGGTCTATTGAGGCTGCTGCTGGTGGAGAAATTAGTATCTCTGCCTCTTCAGCAATGGATTTCTCCCCGTATGAATGTTGAATGTCAAAAAATGTCGAGTCTAGAAAGAAGCCCTCTTTATTCCCCTTATATATGATTTTATGTATGTATTTAAATGTACACCTTTACGTACAAATACAATGAAAAAATTTATATATGAATGGTATGTTAAATGGAAATAAAACTGCAAATGAAAAAAATAAGAAGCCATTGCTCTTTTATTCTGAGGTACTGACACCAAAACCTGACTTTTACCATTGATGTTTTAAATAGCTGAAAACATTTTCTGCTATCAAACCCCATTATAGCTGCCCGGGAAATATTGTCACATTGTCTATGTTTGGCCAAAAATACAACACCAAACAACAAAATGGCACAGAAATGCAAGGCACATCACCAATAGCTGTTTTTTAACAGAGTTAATGTTTCGGGGTGTATTTCTCCTCTAATACACATGTGGACTTGAATATAGCCAAATTATGTTACAACCTATCATATATACATATGACCAGCTTCATGGGTGAAATTCAAGGACCATATGCGTACAGTATCATGACAAACGACCCGCTTTAAGAATGTCTTAAAATGGTAACTGATTGGTTGGGACAACGTGTTCAAAAATACCAAGAGTCGGATGAGGCTGGTAGAGGAGCAAATCTCATGCATATCACATCACTAACGTCCTCTGTGTGAATCTCTCTGGGGATCCCTGCAAGTATGTCATGGTAGTGTAAAGGGAAAACATGTGAGCGAGACTTCGCAGCGGTATAGCGTTGGGAGGGAGAAGGAGGTAATGAATGGAAATCTCCCGCTGTTTGACACGCAGTCCTCTGTCATTGCACCGTGGCTTGGGGTATGAATGTGGATTCTTCACACGACATCTCGTGGCTGATTCGCTCCAACATCAACCAGCCAATGATGACGAACCGACGATGGCCGGCTGCATGGGTGGGCAACATCACAGTTGAAGAGGTTGAAGATGTTTCTGTGCTGTATATCACCACGTTCACAAAAAGAGGCAGCGGGATGTTGCATGGCCAGCACGGTGGCTCAGTGGTTAGCACTGTCGCCTCACAACAGGAAGGTCGTGGGTTCGAATCCCCGCCCCGGTCCTTTGTGTGGAGTTTGCGTGTTCTTCCCGTGTTTCTGTGGGTTACCTCCGGGTGCTCCGGTTTCCTCCCACAGTGTTTGTATGTAGTATGTATATATGATGACGTATGATGATAAAAGCGTCTGCTAAATGCCGTCATGTAATGTAACGTTTTATGATTACTCCAACTGGCCTGTACGTGTGTGTTCTGTGAGAGGTTAGAGAAGAAGAACCTTCTCTACGGTTTCTGAATCCACAACGCACACTTTTAAGGCAACAAGGGAACAAGAAAGGTGTCGAGGGGACCAGTGCCTTTTCCACGTGTCACTTTTATGTCTTAATCTATCGGGCGGTTTTAAACAGACATGCCACGCAGATTAATTGATTAAAAGGCAGGTGGGGGGTTGGGGAGACACAGCTGGTGGGCCGGGTGCCTCTCTGTTTCCACACCTCTTAATTGCTTATTGATGGAATTCATATAGTTCTAAATTAACCTTAGAACACCTCATTAGCTCCCTGACAGGCCCGTCTCAACTTGCCATATGATGATCGGAGATGTCTGCTCCTGACCGACCATGCTCACAGTCCTAGACGTAGAAGTAACTGTCTCATGTGTCAACGCGGCTCCGTTACGGTAAAGTTGCTCCAACAGGCAAAGCAAATAATCACACAAAACAGTTCCGCTTCATAGATTTATGATATTGATCGCTCTATTCCATAAAACATTACACTGGGCATTTTAGAGTGGCCACAGTTCAATAACACCATCCTCAAATTCTTGCCCGAATGCAATATGCCTCAAGTATTATGTAGTTGATAATTGTTATCCGTCTTCGCAATATTGTCAACACAAGACACCAGACAAAGGCAGTCTGGTAAAAATGCAGTCTCATTACATACAAAATAATTACTGTCAAAAGTTTCTCCTTGACTGATATGTATTGCTAATCCCCCGACACCGATCGGTTGGAAGTAACGGCAAAGAGACACTTAATTTGAATGCGATCACGAACATAATCCTGTAGCCTAAATGTTGAGATAAGTCATTCCTCACTTCGGTCTTCAGGACAACTACAGGTTCTGGATGCTCCGTTGTTCTCTGCCACCCAATGAGAGTCCTCAAAGCCAAAGACACAGCAATAAGCCTTGGTGAAATATTTGACATGATTAAAGCCAAGACCTACCGTGCATGGAACACAATATGCAAACACAACAATCCTTTAAAGGATTAAGATGGTTGTCTGTGGTGATAGAGTTTAAGCCTTTCATACCTTATTTAATTGCAGCTCTCTCTTCACCCACTTCTTAAAGGTTGGGGTTTTCTCCCTTGCTTTTATGCTGCATTTTTATTTTTTTTATTTTTTTTGGTAAGCTGTGTGTTGGGTGTTTGAAATGGGGGCGTCTGCCTCTCTGCGAACACTTGGTGAGGCATGAATACCAATCATTCTTTTTCAAATAAAATACAATTCTCTCTTGACCAGGTTAGTGTCTATCATGTTGCTGTACCGCTGAGTACTGATCCATAACAGCGAGAGGCAAACTTGAGAATTGAAATGATAAAAGCAACCACAGACAAGTTTGTTAAACGATAAGTATGAAATCCAAAGCAAAGAAACTTTTTGAAAAAATAAGAAATGTCAATATATTTGACATTCTATTGGAGGTTTCTATGAAACCTCAAAAGGTTCAAGTACAGATAAAAAAATGTCTCCCCACCATACCTCCCTCTCCTTTTCATAATGAAAACAGCACAGCTACAGTAAGTAGCATTAAATGTTTTTAACCTGTAGCACTTTGAGATTGTCTAATGTAAAGTAAAACTATAAATTAAATGTATTATTAATATTATTATGTCAAATTCAGGCAGAAGTATTGCATGTCCCTTCATTAATGGTAATGGCAAACACTTACTTGTCTACTGACAGTAGAAGTACTATACTAGTTATACTGATAACAGTTCCACCATCTCACACATCCCTCTTGTTCTATGTCCTCAAGCGCCATTAACCTTTTCTCTTTAAAAAATGCAGTCCATTACATTCTGGTTTCTTAAAACTATAAGCTACGGCCAGGTCCCAAGGTTACACTATACCATGGGATCTGGCTGGTTTCAACGAAACCTAATACAAGGCACTGTTAAAGTGTCAAAGTGTGAAGTCTGAGGTCCCACAAGTCATTTCTGCTGACTCTCTGGCCGACGCTCAGATAGAGATGGGTAAGAACCAGCTTGCGCATCCCTACACAAAAAGCACCTACTTCCCCTTGTCCACAGACAATAGCAGTACTGTATCAGTTATATCAATAATGACCCCTTCATCTCTCCTTTCCCACCTCCTTCTCATTCTATATCCTCAAGCACCACTACCCTTCTGTCTTTAAAACAAAACAGCGAATGGGATTGGAGAGTGTGCAAAGCGGGAGCACGTTTAATGCTCCCAAGAGTCTCCTTTCCCTGGCCTGATAATTAAGGGATTTAGAGCTCTGGAGACAGCTGGACTCACAAAAAAACACTCCCAACATCCCCTTGTACTAAGCACTGTAGCCTCAGGTCCACATCTCTAGGGATTTCTTTTTAGAGGGGGAGGGGGAAGGTAGTGGTGAGGGGATCTCAAAGGAAGGGCGCCATGGTCATCGTTGGCTTTCTTTCACGGAGAGTAATTCAGCGATAAGTATTTGATGAACCTGTGCCCAAGGGTCCCAAAGCAATCAGTATGCACTTTGAATGGTTTCCCCGAGCGAAATGATTGTGCAAGGCGTTTCACTTCTCAGTGCGATCAGATCAAAATCATTGGAGGTTCACTTTCTTGACAAATAATCAGTTTCAGAACAATGTCCAGAGTCTCTCCGGCACTGATGGTCAAAACTGCTTAGCATTGAGATCAACACTTAATTTCAAGGGCTAGAATAGACAAGTGGTAGTGATGCAAACGTTTCTAAAATTAGTTAAAGCTTGGGCAATTCTCTGCTACTTAAATTGTGGAACAAGTGGTGCAATGATCAATTACTAGATTAAATTGAGATTTTTGTTGTTGTTGCCAAGGTTGTGTAATTGGAAAGTTAAATCTGCATATTTGGTTTGAGTGTTCATCTCACCACCAGATAAACGTGTCTATGGCAGGCAAGTCTGTGTTTCAGCAACTATAAACCTACATTCAACAAGCAGCCAATTGGTGGTTGCTTGAGTCGAGGTGCGCGGTCGAATAAAATGTAATCGATGGGTATATTCGCACAAAAAATAAATATTTGTCAAGTCTGAAAGTATTCCAGCGTTCTTGTGAATGACATTGCAGGTTTAATTTCAAATAAATTGATACCCAGGTGAAAGCTAGCACATCGAAGCAGCAGCTTGTAATTATTGGTCCACAATTAAACTGGAAGACAATTTGAATAGCAATCACAAAGGGAACATTAGCGTAATCATTTAGCCGAGGTTTTCAATTTCAGACAGCTCACAATTGTCTGCTACTGACGCTTTTTTCTTTGTTTACTGCATATTAGCTTTAATGCATGACTTGGTGCTCGAGTCACCAATGATCCAATGTGGACGCATGCCATTTAGTCACGAAAGAACATTGGTTCCGAATGCTCCACTGCAGAGATTTGTTTTTAATAACGCTTTCAAACGGTGATTTCCAGGGGCTGTTTTAGGACGGTAATTTACTTTGACTTATTTTCACCATGAAAGATGCCGGATCAGATTTGAATTCTCTGAAGCAGGTACGAGTGAATGTGTGGAACGCCATACCTTGCCAAATCCCCCATGTACTTAAGATAAATGGACATAATTCCAGTTGCAATGAGAGAAGGCCTCGAGGTAGCACTATGTCAGTAATATGCAACAACGTTCCATATCTAAACTTGGAGACGTTTCTTTTGAGTCGGAAGTGGAAGTAAAAGAGCAAGCAGAGAAAGATACAAGTGGACCACAAAGAACATCTCAAATTAATCCCCCCGCTATTACAGCAGCACACGGCATCTCTGATACTCAGATCCGTAACAAAAGCCAGAGAGAGTAATGTGATATTTTTCTTGATTTTCTTTATAATTACCTAGAGGGAGCTGGTAGGGATTCAGCGACTTGCTCGAGGACACTTTGGCAGGGCGGATGCTTGCGCTGCAACCTGCGTACTGCAGTTGAAGGACCGTCTCCCTACTCACTGTGCCTCGTATCATCTTTCACCCCGTACGTCCTGCGCTGTCCCTATGCGTAGGACGTGCGGCCACGTTGTCCTTGTACCCTGTGTGTTTGTATGTACTGTAAAACCCATCAAGTTGTCAATATCGAACTGCACCAATGTCACCAAGACAAACTCCTGTACATTTACCTGTACAAACCACTGGAATAAGAACACTGGACGCCAAAGAAGGAAGGCTGCAGTACATATATCACTCAGTCTATTATTACGGAAAAATATAAACACATTTTACAGTGCCAGCGCTTGCCAATATGCACACTGTATGCTCCGCTGACGCTTTATTCCTGCTCTGAGGCTAAGACGGTCGAATTTAAATGCATTCCTCCGTAAAGACACGTACTCACACACACATATGAAACAGCAGTCATTTTCTGAGAGGGGGGGGGGAGCATACACACACTCCAGACTGTTTGAGGTTGAGTGAGATATGAAAAACTGGCACAGTGTACAATCCGGGAGTTTGAGAAGTCACACACTTGGGCTACGATTGTGGCAGTGGGGGAGATATAGAAGGCAGCATGAAAAACAATAAAAGTTAAGTCTTCTCTAGGGGAAAACCCCCCCCCCAAAATGTCAAAATGAGCGCTGGCAACAATCCACAAGGCCTAACAATCCCCTGCTCCTTGGAAATCCTTTATTCCCCAACAAGAGCAGCACCATGAGATAAAAGAGGCAGAAATGCTTTTTAATCACTTTTCCATTGTGCTTTTAGCATTTGCATTTACACCCCCACCCCGTTCATTTGCGTGGGTTATTACTGTGCTGTCAGCTCATATCACGTCCTCCCGCCCCAGCCAACCAGCCGGCAGAGGCTGGGTGGGGGGGAGAAGGGGACTCTTGGTGGCTGTCAGGAAGAGGAAGGGGTTGACACACAGAGACAAAAGCCTGTGTCACATTAAACAAGTTCCCCCGTTCCGAGCCCATTAATCATACCGATGTTTTTGAAAAGGCGTATATGCATGCCGTGGATGTGTGTGTGTGTGTTGCCTCAGAGAGATACGGACCACTTACATGCACCCAATATACAGCGCAATGCAGAGCCATTCGCATTACAACTCTCTGGTTCATAGGTTTCATTGAAAAAGAGAGGGACATTTACACGAGGATCTTCCACTCCGTAGGGATTGATTTGGAGAGCTTAGGTCCCTTTCTCTTGCTCTGTTCCCATATGATAGGAAATACGATATGTCATGGCTGCGCATGGCTTTACCCAGACTCTCTGCAGGCTGCCGCTCTCCGAGGGTAAACCAGGCTTGGACTTACAGCTTTGTGTCTATAATGAGGACATGGGGGACAGAAGAGATGATTTTGCCAGCACAGTTTGAGGGCTCAGTTGAGACAGGACAAGACGGAAGGCTTTTTTAAAGTGTAATTTAATGTTTGTTTGTTTTTTCCTCTCCCAAATAGCGGACGGTAGCAGATGGGCCCTGTGCACAGCTCAGCATCAACAATGCCATAACTGGCACCCTCATCCTTAAAGTCCCTACATGTTTTGCTCCAGGGCAGGGGGTTGGGTTGGCAATCTGTTACGATTTGGCCCCTTTACCTGGCAGCTGGGTAATTCACAGCGCACACACATGTGTGCACCTTTAAAGCTCCCTGGTGCCTTAGGTGTCACGGACACATTTC
>OMOT01040043.1:0-21190 GCA_900312575.1 Acanthochaenus luetkenii | reverse complement strand
TGACACCTAATTTACAGACCGGGGGGGGGGAATGGGGCAATAAAGTTATATGAGGCCGAAGAGAGTCACTTGAGGTAGTGTAGTATCCATCATTCAATTCTCAGTTTTGGCTCCAGACCATATGAGCAATCCCCAAATAAGTCTGAGAGAATCTGCATCAAACGCCCGCAGCCCGACGGCCACAAGCTGCCCAAATGTCGATATAGTGTACACAGCATTCAGGGACACGGAGAAGAATTCATATTTCAAAACTGACATGCGAGGGTTGTTGATCGGACAGTTATGACCAAGACAAATGGGTGACCGTGCATCATGGGTTCTTTTGAAAATGGGCAGAAAATAAAAGATAATGATTTGCATTACCTTATGGCACATTATGGCACATGCTTAAGACCTTGTTAAGCATGTGCCATTACACATCGTAAAGCAAATAAATGATGCCTTCATTACACATTTGCTTTTCACATCATGATGTGAGATGTGGTACATATGTAATATTCAGAAAATACTATTCTAAACTCAAAGCCTCCAGTACCAGTACCTCGTCACATCTGTCTGCCCTTCGATGAAAACGGCACTTGATCCAAGACAGCTGCAATTTCAGTAGGAAAGTCCCTTCCACCATTTGTGAGGATCCTCTTGCTATTCAACAGCTCAGTTGACAAATACTAAAAATGTCTTTACTCTGGCACATTTTGTGTCTCATTACGGAGCCCTGATTAATTATTGACACCTTTGGTAAAGATGTAGAAAATAAGCATCTCAATTAGTGAGCAATATTCTGAAACAAAACTGTTATTGTTACAATTTTTTCTTTCTTTTTGTAAAATAAGAATCAAGCGCTCCTAAATTAGCTATTTGGTAAATTACACATTCGGTACTGTGTAACCTCTTCAAGTATGACCCATCTAGCTCACATGACTCATGTTAAGATGGTAACCATGTTAGCATAATATATTAATGACATCTCATATCCACAATGCATTACATTACGTTACATTACGGCTTTTATCCAAAGCGACTTACATATCATGCAAGGCGCCAACCTGCTCAACGGTCAAAGACACTATGACAGATTTTTCCCCGGGAGGAGCAGGACTCGAACCTTCAACCTTGCGTTTGCTGGGCAGGAATTCTACCTCCTGAGCTACTGCCATCCCCTTATTTCCATATCCACAATGCACCAATCATTTGTGTTATTAATACATTATAGCTGCATTATAGAGAAAGAAGACACGCAATCCTTACAATAGTGGGCTTACATAAGTGTTATGGGTGTGTCATAAGTGTCTTTTCAATGTGAATTCTTACCAAATGCAAAATAGATAAAATATGCAGCATTTGAACATTATCAACAAAATATCTAAATACATACTTCCATTGGCTTATTGCAATCTTTACTTTTGACAAAGCTTCATAGTGAGATAGATTAAGAATCGTAAAGCCTTAGCTTACTGGACTGAACTGGAGTAAAACTACAAGCATACTAGCAGCTGTTTTGAGAAAAATATTGCTGTTTCAAATTAAAGCTACAACATTTTGCTGCAAACATTTGACTATGTATAGCTGCATTTTTTAAATTTACATTCCAGTTTAATAATGAGTTGTGTTAAGCACTGAGCATTGGTATGATTAATACAGGTGAGGCAAATGAATACAGGTGAGATCGATGAAACCCTCGGTCTCAGAAGACCGGAGTTACACATGTAAACTAATTTACCACTAAACTGGAACGCAGTATGACTAAACAAAAAGCAGCAGACAGTGCACCTTAACTGTGATTTAATTTCAATATAACACGTCCAGTCGTGGATTATAGATTAATTATTTACCTACAGTGACAGTAGTGGAATCCAATGGTGAACAGGGGCAATGTGCCAGTCTTTGCACTAGCACTCATCTAAACTTTCTATGTGAGTGTTGGGCAGTTTTACACATCTGCAATAACTAAAAGGTGCCGAGTTCCTGTTTACAAACAGCGATGCAAACACATGCGAGTTTGGAGCAAATTGTAGAATTTTAGATTTCACAACGGGAGACTTGTCAGAGCAAAACTCCTTTCTCCTGCCCTGACAGCACTGAAACCGAGTGCGAAGAGAAGTCTGACTGATGCGGAACTACAAGGCTCCTCAGTGAAAACTAAAATGACCGGCTGGCTCCTTTTTAATGAGGGGAGTTAATTTGGGAATATATGTCTGTCATTAGGTTTGTTGGAGGTCACTGACAGCAGGCAGGTAGGCGCTCCACCCACCTCAATAATTGTCTAAATAAACGGGATAGCCTTGGTATTTTGGATGGTAAATGATTAATAGATCAGTCAGGTGATGCAGGGACGGTCACTCGCCTATATATTTTTTTACCATCTCAGACAGCAAAGGACGCCACATCGTATCTCTTCTCTCACCCAGCGTGCGTTAGGTTACACAGCGGGAAAGAGGGGAAGGGAGTGGAGGAGTTGATGGTGTACTGGTCTGTGCATGGCGAGATGACAGTTAAACAGCTAGCTCTCTATAACGTGACGGCAATCTGACAAACTTTTAGACCAAATTGAAAAAACAAAAACCTCTTCTATTATCCATGTCAGTGTCAGTCTTAACTAATGGTTTGTTAGTGGAGCTTGCTAGCTTTAGCTACCATAGAGAAACTGGTGGTAGAGAGGAAGAACTTATGTAACTTCTGGTATCATTAAATAAATAAATTAAATTAATTTAAACTTCTTTAGACAAAATAAATAAATGTCATTCATACGAAAATTATCCTTCGAATATCATCAAGCGACGAGCAGAGCTGGAGGCCAAATAACCCCAAAAGGTCCAAATGAAAGAACTGTATTGAATGTACAATACATATAGAAGATAAGACCTGTTCGCACCTATCAATAGTGTTAGCTAATGTTAGCAGGAAGTTATAGCCTATTTCATGTTATGAATGTTCTCCAAAAACAGACTAGGTCAGAGGTCAGAATCAGGGGTCTTAACCCCTACACCCTCCTACACTAGCTATAATGGCTGGAAATGGCCAACATTTCCCAAGATGCAACTGGAATTTGTGAGGAAAATATTACAATATTATATAATTCACAACATGCACATGTGCATGAACACGTGTGCATGAACACGTGTGTATGTGTGTGAGTCAGTGTGGTTGTGTGTGAGTGTGTGTGTGCCTAGGTTAACAATATGTACGTGCAACTCAATGATGCTACACAGTAAATTGACACAGGAACTGTACATGGTGTTCAGATCTCACCCGTATCTACTAAATAAAACTGAAGGCATGACTTGCAATTACGAGCTGACTTTTTTAAAGTCTCTGTTTCTGTTTTTTCACTTTTCTCTCCTGTTTTGTCTTCCCTTTGTTTTAGCAGCAAATACTTAACAATGCTGGCTTGCTCTCAAACTAATTTCATCTGGGCATGTGCAATTGTTCCTACTGTTTTTGGTTACAGATTATACAACAATTATTATAGGGATCAATAAAAAAGGGTCCAGGAACCATATGTGGTCCGTGAGACAAGCAATCACCCACCGACCCCAACAATATTAGAGTGATATGCCGTCTCAATAAAGCATTTGTAATATTTCACAGGCCAAAATGTATTGTCTTGTTTTTTATTACTTCAGAGTTTGAGCATCTTGCCAAATCTTGATCTCACTGTATCTCAATGAACACAAGGGGGTTTGCAAGCGTGGACATTTGTAAGAAGACATAGCCATGAATTATTCATAGCCATGAGTATATATATTAACATAACACATTCAATTAAATATTACTACTACCAACTAGACACAAACGTAGTCTTATAAACATGTTCCTATGGAATATGAAGATATGGAACTTTCATAATAAGGCTGATGTGTGCGTGCAGAACATCTCTTTATCAGATCAGGTATGTTACCCAGTGTTACATGTTGCCCAGCGTTGTGTATGATGTGCACTGTTTCCTGTTCTGCTCTGTGCAAACTGAAATTCCCTCATAAAATAAATGTCATCATATTGGATAATTACTGCAGAATATTATGCTACAACACAATGGTGCAACCATCAGTTTTACTGTTACTCCTTCAAATAGTATGCTGTAATTTTTCTATATAATAATGTTTTTTCCCCCCATATAGGTTTTCTTGGAAGTATTTCCTTCGATGCTTCGAGGGTCTAAGGCTGGTGGTGCCGGGTAGTAGGCCTTGTAAAATAGGTAGGCTTGATATATCCTGCCAAAAATGTATATTGCTGTGTCTTGTGCTTTGTTCCCTGATTGTCTTACATTATTCTGTAAAGTCCTTTAAGACATGCTTGTTATAAATAAATGAACTTGACTTCACTTTGAAAAGGATGAGAACATATAGGTGATGACGTATTTTAGTGCATCAACAACGCTCTTTATAGGGCTGTATTTTCCCGGCACCTTTGCACCTCATATGCTAAACTGAGTGATTACAATAGAGCACAAGGACGAATGCCGTACTGTAGCATCGATGTGGCAGCTGAGGTGACAGGCATGCTGTGATGAGGATGAGGTAATACTGTGACCCAAACATTGCATTGGGGCTGATAGATGGTTACGCCCGTTGAAAGAGGTGGGCATACTTGGCGCACCTGCGTATTCGCTCAACTTCATTACTGCAGTGCAGCTATCAATATTTGCCGGGCGCAGCTAATATTATGACTGATATTCACACTCATGCCCACGAAAAGATAAAATCCACAAACCAAACTCGATTTAATTTCTCAAAGGACCCAGCCGAGCCTGTGGAGCCAAGCACTTCCCTCTGCTCTATCTTGTCGTACAGCTGTTTTGTTTATCTTGTCCATTTGTTTGTTTGTCTGCTTCAGAATAGATTATATGGAGCAATACCGTGATTCAAATCAGGATCCCTGAATAAATAGAACCTGTTTACAGTGTGCTCATAGATAGCCCATTGTGAAACAACTCTGGAAAGATGCGATGGAAATGATTTCGATACACATACATTTGTTGAAAGGCTCTCTGTCTGCAATAAAATCACCTTCCATTTGAGATCCGACATTCTTTGCCTGTCTTTATAATGTTTCTAATACGATCTGTAGCTCCAGAATCATCACAACTCTCGTGATGCTAACCGAGTTCTTTAAACTTTGCTAAACAAATGAACAAATGATGAATGGATTACATTCATGGTAACATCTACTATGCCTAGATATTCACGAAGGGCACTGGTTTCGATTTTGGATGCAGAAAGTCATATTTACATGATACACTGATATACTGTAGCTTTTCAAAAAGTTACCTCATTGTCAATATTGAAATGCATCTTCTAATGTCAGATTACATGTCTGTCGGCACTATCTACTACTGTTGAATTGGTTCCCTTTTCATATTTTTAATTTCTCTATTTTGCCAATTGAATCTTTGAATATATCAGAGTACTACATAAAATCCCATGCCAGCAATTTCAAAGTCCCGCCAAAAATCCAATTTTCTACTTGAGATATTTGAGACTCCGCAGATTGAAAACACCCTCAATTAATTCTGAAGCTTTTGCTTTAGCTTTTTGCGCTTTTTTCAAGGAGGTAGTTAAAAATGTAATTGCCATTCTAACGGCATGATGACGGTCTAAAATATCAACCAAATGGCTGTGAAACAGCAAACAGAGAAACTATATGTGAAGCACTTACATGACAAAGAGAGTCAATGCATGCCCTATTTTTTAGATACATTTCCGGCCTGGTCTACCCATGATGCAGTTTTTTGCGATTGCTTAAACACTTGTGGTATTTGGCTCATTGTGTCAAAACTCTACACACAAGCCAAATAAGACAACATAATATAAACATAAGTATATAATGTACATCTCACTTCTATGTCAAAATGAAACTATGTCAACAATCAAAACCTAACAACCCTTTTTCAAAATGGCATTTCTACAACAACATTACGCTTTTAAAGCAGCAACAACACACTGGTGTACTTTATACAAAACCCTGCTGTCTTTAGTTGTATACCTTTTACATTTTCTCATACAGGCTTCTGTGAAAGATTGTTCCAGTACAGTTATCTACTCAATTATGTATTTATTTTTTTACATTTTTACAACAAAGAAACGTAGAAAAGTAGAATAACAGTAGAGTAAAACAATATGTTACTGTAAACTCACGGAAACAAAAACAATTACAGTAAAATTACAGTGCAATGGTAAAAGAAAAGTATTGTATGGGATGAGGTGGATGGTATATGGATCCCTGTTAGGGTCTGGCCATATCACCTCATCCACATCAATGTCATTGTCCTCCTCCTCTCCCTCTTCTTCTTCCTCTTCCTCTCGCTCTCACTGCCTCCACGTTTGCAAAGTTCTCCCAAAAGAAGTGAGTTTACTGGAGGCCTATTTGTAATGTTCAATTAGTGTAGAAGTGTTTTCATGTGTGTGTGTGAGTGCGTGTTACCAATTTTGGAAATGTTTAGCATTTTTAATAGAAGTGTTTTCCCAATGATTGCAAGAGATGTCATTTGTGATCAACAGTGTGTAGTGTTTTGCAAGAAGTGTGTTGCAAAATTGCAAATCAGAAAATGTGTTTGTACTTCCGGTGCCTTTGTTTGAGGTGTGGGTACAAAAGTTACGGTTTTGATGCTTTCGTCTAAGCATTCACTTTCAGAGTGTAAGCAATCGGCAAAAACTGTAATAGTATAATGGCATGTAATTTTCCATACACTCATATACTATACTATAGTAAAGTCAATGATGAGCACATACAAACGGGATGTACTGTAAAGTCATGGTCTACTGTTTGATTTATGTGTCGTGGCCCTTGTTAAAGGCAAGCTAAGCCATTGTGTCATACTGTGCTATGCATGACGATCCAGTTCCCAATATTCCCAGTCAGGGCGAGACCTCTAACACGTTCTGCTGGCTACGGTTGGACGTAGACAGAAAAAGACAATGAATGACTTCATGGTTGATGCACACTACATTCAAGGATCATGAATTGGCAATTTCACGCCTTCACATTAACTGCACATGTAGAGCCCCAGTTCATTCCAGCACCCTGCTGCCTGAGATTTTGATTGTAGGGTTCCTCGAGTTCCCTTACCAGTTTCTCATGCAGCATGCCATCATTAGGATGACCAGATTGCTCTGATTCACCCTCGACCCAGAGGCCATGGAGTTTGGTCTGTGCCAGTGATTTTGTATTTGTGTGAGTGTGCACATGCATGCATTCTATGTGTGCATGCATGTTTGTATGTTTGTGTGAGTGCATGCATGCATATATATGTTTATGCGTGTGTTTACAGATGTGAGTATCTACATGTATGTTTGTGTGTGTTCTTGCATGCATGTGCGTGTGTATATATGAATGTGTTTATGCATGTGTGTGCTAGTGTGTGTGTTTTCACCAAATACAGTCATTTGTCACTCATTGGAGACACCTTCATCATTTGCTGGACTTCCCACTAACTCCCATTGGACAACGCTCTACCAAGCGGTAGGTGTGCCAGACTCTGGCTCTGTTTGCTCCTCCTTGCCCTTGTTCTCCCAGCTCAGTGTTTGTTTCCATCTCAGCATCTTTTGATGTTCATTTGTCAATGTAAGTAGCTTTAGTCTTGCCAATTTATTAATCTATTGTGTTTATTGTGAGATTAATTTATGGTAATAAAGAAACGTGTTGATTGGCATAACTACATTGTGTTTTATCTGTCCTAAATTTTATATATATTAATAATGTAAACCTTCTAATACTTTCCTTGTTTGAATATTCTATGGACTATAATCTATTTTATTTTCTTTCATAGAACCATGGCAGTTATAATGGCATTAAATATGACAAACTAAATAGAAACTTGCACGAAGGAAATAAACGAAACTACGTTTGACTCCTTGTGGGTTGTGTGGCTCTAACTCAACTACCTGACTATCCAGATATCACAGTCTGGAACTATAAAGTTAAACGTCCATAAGCTTTTATAAAACCTGTGTACTGTGCTGTAAAAAAAGATAACTTTCAGGACTTTGTTAATGTCATTTCTGCACGACCAATAAGTTCAAAATATGATTTAAAGTTTCTTACTGTATCTCTACCAGGCCAGCATCACATATTGGAGATGCTCAAATAAATCTTGAAGGCCAACATCACACACGTAACACTGGAAATGTTTGGAAAGTTAAAAACAGAGGGAACGGTACATTGAGTGCCTGCACACTGTGCTCTGTGTGCACCACAACTAGGCTCAAGATTCTGGATATTTGCTCTTAAGGAAAAAGCGAGTTACAGCATTTTCAAGGGCGGGTGAATTACGGACGGTCCATGGTCTATGACTCTTTAACCAAACTCGGACTGAGGAAACAAGCCTGACACTGACACAATAAACTGTGTTACATACAAACTGAATCAATTGTGACGTTTAGTAAGTGTCAGGACTCCTGGTCATCTAGTGGGGACTGTGAGGAAACAAAATGTAGTTAAAGGAGGAAAAATACGAGTATGAGCCACTTTGTTTAAAAAGGAGGCATCTCCAGTCACCCTGGCTGTCGCAGACATGAGCAGCAGGCTTTCCACGGTACCATCATTTGCATTGTAATATCTGACAGGCAAAACTTCTATGTGAAAGCTTATTTCACCATTTTCTTGTCAGGAATATATATGCAAACCCACTCACATTTTTTAGAACGTATAAGTTAGTGAAACATTTAGTGTTTTGTTAATATTGAGACGATTCATTTGCAATTCAACTCAATGCTGAGAAAGCACAACAATTTCCCAAACTCACTCACCTCAAAAAAGTGATGCACATGCATGCATATCCATTCTTTTCAAGAAAACTCTATTATATTATTATACTAATTGAAACTGGCTAATGAAGTGTCTTTCAGAATACTGAGTTATTTACAATGATAAGAGGTTGAAAGATTGACAGACTGACCCATCAAACCATTGCCAGTGGCTGCTGCAGCTTAATGTGCATGATCAACTATTATTACTGACTTTGGGCATTTCACATTCCCGCTCCAATATGCCATGGACAGAAACTTCTATAACAAATACACTGCAATAAAAAGAAAGGTGGATTCCATGGACCACTTTCTCCAGGTACAGATCTCTCTTTTGTGTAAAGAGAGTGAAAATGATTCTTTTGTGCCCAAAGTGGTTGAAATTAGCCAAAGAAGTGCTTAAAGTCATATAATGTAGATGTCACATGTATTACTATAGTCTAGGTGTTCATAATGTGATTCTTGGAAGAGTCTGAAAACTTCAAGGGAAATGTAAATCCGTTACATAATTACCTTTCAGATAAAGATGACAGTGATTCACGGTACATGTGCTTTGAAAATTAAAACATGGGAATTAAGTTAAATTAGCACTGTGAATGAGCTAACAAATCTAGCTGTGTACGTTTGTCTTCAGATCAGTCGGGCAGAAATACAAGGCAGAGGCTGCCTCTTGTGTCCCGGACAGAAATAGCCCAGCTATAATTGTAAGTCAGGTTGTGAGCCTGTTTCTATTCCACAGTCATTCAGTCACAATAGGTTAGAACAAGTGAGAATATGCTCTCGGGCAAAGTCACAGCCAGCAGCAAGAGCCAGCTGAAAGAGTCTTCATTATATGGAACAAGGACTCATTTATGGAGCACTGTTACTCTGTTCAGGGGCAATCTGACAAACATATTGACTTTGACACACTCGAGGTTGCAGACAGCTTCAGCTCCGTCGCAAGCTTTCATTTTGGCACCCCGTAAAATGTTGGGTATCGTGCATTTCAAGTTCTTCCATGTTCAGAACGATGATTTTCAAGACGATACAACGTGCATAATCCATCTACTGGAAATGTAAGGTGTGATAATACATACACACAAAATAAAAGACAGCAAAACACCACACAATAATGGAAAACTGAACGTGATACAGCTACCATTCAACCTTGCTATGTTGCTGCTGCTGCTGTTTTGGTGGCATGTCATGCGATGATGACAGATGACAATCAGGCTTTTCATTTTGGACTCTTTGCTTGTAGGAGGGCTGGTGACTAATTTGTGACGAGCATGAAGGTATATAGGTTGCTCACTAAAATGATCGCAGAGACAGACTGCAGGACATTGACTCATACTAGACAAATACTTCTTTCAGCAGCTGCATTGTTACCTGCTGCCTTGGTTTGCTTGGCTTACATTGGACACACAATGATTGCCGGAAGTTTGCATGACTATTCCCTACATGCAGTGAATATGTATCTCTGGCAGAGTAGCACTCGTATTTTAGCCCTTTTTTTACTGAATGTGCGTTTTGCTTAGAGTTACGTGCCTCTTTTATGTAAAGGTGTGAAAGCCGCTGCTGTTGTTGAGGATTTATGTCGAATGTACTGGATGGTTGTTTTAGAACTTGCCGTGGGTATTTGTTGCGATTACTTGTTGCTCCAAATCTGTCTAATACTTAAAGCTCTTGAGCCAAGAAACTCAGCCGTGCAAGTCTCATCAAAGATTCCAGAGAGAGGCTGCCTCATTTGCATCGAGACGTTCAGAGCCAATCGAGGATCAGTCTGCTTCACCCATGTGTTCTCTCTCTACGCTGTGCTGTCTAAGTCTTCACTGACCAAGGCCTGGGATGTACTTCTGGCAAGGAATTATACTTGGAACCATGTCAAAAATGTATCATGCACCCTGCGACTAGTTAATGATTAGCAACCCCTACTCTAATAGTACAACATATACTTTCTTATATACCATGTTGTATGCCATTAAGTTATCATGATACCAGAATTTTAAAGGAATAAATACCTAAACCAAAGATTGATGGGTTAATTCATCCTTAAATATGTTGTCAACCAAGGGCTTAAGTCACCTAATATCATTTAAAAAGTAACATACTTTGTTCACATTTTGTGTTATCAATCATTTTGTAAGAGCAGGTGTCACTTTTTTCAACGTAAATTTTAGACGAAACGTCATGTCTTCATGCTCCTCGACACCTGTCGACTACAATCCATCCAGGGCCACACGTCACGTCACCAGGGCTCGGAATTAACACCCAGCACATGCAGGTAAAAATTGACAAGCAACTCCATCAATTCTACCAGCCACTTTGGAAGGGGAGGTTTTTTTTAAATCTAGTTTCTGTATGAACACAAAGCTTCTCCAATCCTGAGGCGTTGATTGCTTTCTTTTGTGAAATATTCCAAAATGGGCTTACACTTTTTGATTGACTATTGATTTGCCTCACTCTCCATGCCTCCCTGGTGTGCTGTGACAGTGACGGTGAGGCGTAATGAGGCTCAGACGGCAGAGTTTGTTTAGTTCGGTTCTCCGCGGCATGGGAGCGTCTTCCTTGTAGCTGAAGCACACAGCGGCATAGTGAATATGACAAAAGAAGAGATGGACTGTGTGGCTTCGTTTCCATAAAGAGTCTAGTTTGTCCTCTTTGTCGCAATGCTGCTACGGGCATATCAGCTAGAAGGAAGCTGTTCCCACGACGCTGAACTGAACTGAACACACGCTGCTCCCCCGTCTATAACTCACCGCATCACTTCACAAAGTCACACTCACACACACACACACATTGTACAGTTGTGTGATGTGTGTAAAGTTTTGGAGTCAAGGGTTTTGAAGGTAACATAATAAAACAGTATGGTATTTACTTTTTGTTTTAAATTCATTCTATTCAGTTACATAGTTAGACAGATTGTTGAAATATGTCATACATAAGAATATGTTTTAAGCAATTCTCCTATGAACGGTTGTTCATCTAAAGAAATGTTCCCCATGGAACATTAATTCATTTTTCCATATCCGCTTGGTCCTATTCAGCGTTATGGAGGGCCTATCCCAGCATGCATTGGGGGAAATGCAGGGAAACACCCTAGACAGGTCGCCATACCATCACAAAGCTAACACGCACATAGACAAGACAAATACATTCAAGCTGTCATTCACAGCTATGGGCAATTTAGAGTCTCCAATCAACCTGACTTACATGTCTTCCAACTGTGGGAGGAAACCCACGCGAACACGGGGGGAACGTGTAAACTCCACACAGACAGAACACGGGATTCGAACCCAGGACCTCCTTGCTGCGTGCCAACCACTGAGTCACTGTGCCGCCCTCCGTGGAACAATTATTGCTCAGAAGATTGCAGACTTTATACAAGAGAGGTCCAATTAGTGGTTCAGCGGTTGTACAGAAGCTGTCACATTACACAAGCTTTCAGTTGAACTTCTATATTTATCAAACGCTCAGTTCTGTTTTCTTTTCCCTTTGATATATCTGAACATGTTAAGTCCACCACTCATTTAAATTATTTATAGAATGATGTTTTTTCTTAGTAATTAAGGCAACAACACTTCCCTCTTGAGACTGAAACTATTTGGAATAGACTTTTGCCCACATACCTGTGTACGTTATTATGTTCTACTCTTCTGGTCCCCCTGCAGTGGACTAATCTTGAGACAGGAATACCTGTGACATCTAAAAGCAATGACAAATCTGTCCTCTGGCCTGGCTGCATCAGTCCAGACATACTGCCACGTGTTTTCCATTTAGGCAATTAAAGCAGGCTAGCCTACCCACCACTAACTTCACGGATTCCAATGGGGGGAAAAAGAAGGGTCACCAAAATAATATGAGTTTCCCATTTCATTTTTCCTTTCAGCTCCCCTCCTGTGATTTGCATTCAGGTTTAGAAAAACGGGCACACTGAGAAGAAATCCATTCGATCCATGCCCATGGGCTTCTTTCAGGGGCTCCTAAGCCTCCATTTCTGCTATCCCCATCAATGTATCGCCTGTCTCGCAGTCTTCTGTGCAGCCGATGAGATGAGAGTGAAATGTCTGAGACCACAGTGAAAGGTACTCAGCACCACCTCCACACATGTCTGTCACTTTTCACCCTTCAACTGTGGCAACTGCAAACCAGTTGACATTCGCAAACTCTTGATATCGGTGTATCTGTGTCTGAGGGAGATGCTAATACCCAACGGGAGTTGAGAAAAAGACAAATATTGATATATTCCCAGAACACGAGAAACAGACAGACATTTTAGTCAGGACAACCTCAATACAATATAATAAATCCTTTTTGTTGTCGATATATTGCCGTGAAATTGGTTGTGATGACGAAGTCTAAAAGAAAATGAAAACAGCAGCAGGAGCGATCTGCTTTGTGATTTTATCTGGTGTAATGTGGGAGTTCCTGGGCGTAATATTATACGAGATCCCTTTTGGTAGACTGGTAAGCTGTGCCTCAAAATAATAGTCATAATAGAAGTATTTTGATAGAAAGCAGTACACAGGGGATGGCGTGTAGGAGCAAATATTTCCACGCACATTAACTTTCAATATTACGAAAGTCAAGCAAACAGTCTATAAATGACAGATGATAGACCATTTAAATGCATTTCCCTGAAGTCAAAACAGTTCATATCGGGCTGTGCTAATAATAAATGGAAGCATATACTGAATGGTTGGAAGGATATTATAGACTATGGATCTATTCTGACATATTCTATTCTATTCTGAGTAAACACTCTGCCTGGCTCTTGTTTTGTTGACCTTTTTCAGATTTATTCTGCTAGTATGTGCAGATATTCATTGAATAAAGTCCTACACATAACATCCTTAAGTCACTTTACAGAAGAAAATATTTTAAAAATTGAATTGTCAAAGGAACCTTTTTTTTAGAGGGATCAGTTCGGAGTAAAGGAGACTTATCAAGCAAGGTAACGGCGAGGTAAAAGGTCAAAGGTGAACGAGACAAAGAGGCTCTCTCATCCTTCGGCACAATCAGCAGTGTGTCTCTGGGGGAGGGGGAGCCGTTTCCCCTGTCGCCTCCTCAGTCATCCATGCTCAAAAGGAAAGACCTTGGTGGGGAGCAGAGCGCGTCAAGTGATGAAGACATCCTTAGCGAGGGGAGTGAAGGGAGACGGCACCGCAAGGGATGAAGCCCACACCTCGCAGCATACAGAGAGCCGCAGGGAGACGTCGAGCGAACATCAGAAACGCACGTCTCAGGATGAAGGAGGGAAACGGGACCCAAGGAAACAATAAAGGGCTGCATCATGAAAGACATCACAAGGTTATTCTAATGTGATGGGTTTGAAAGACTTGTGGAACTATTGGAAGACGTATACGTCTGTGTTTTAGAATGCTTTGAGAAAGAAAATAATATTTTTTTTTGTGCTGATTTGCTGAAAGTTAATTCTTCTAAACTGCGTGACTCATTGGCTTCGATTGATGCAAAATTTCCATTCCCCCTGATCATGCGACACAGTACGTGGAAACAGCAGGGTCTACTCTGGACATGCATACACATCAAATGTGCCTGCAGGGTCCCTCATCTTTAAGTGGGTGTAGTGAGGAGAGGCTAAATGTATAATGTGCTTGGTATAATGATTTATCCTATTTGGTTTTATACTATGATGCAACTAATACCATAATATGGCACCGTTATTAGAGGGGAAAAACCCCAAGTTGTCTCAATTTAAATACATTCATTTTTGTGCCCATTATCAGAATTGTTGGCTGCTTCAGACCCGGTGGACTTGGTATGGAAGCCAAGTGAGGATTTGGAAGCCCTCAGTGGGGATTCACGGTGTCTATTATACTATGATAATCTATACTGCTTAGATGGTGCAGTGCATCCAACTACTAATTAATCAGTGTCCAGAAATAGCCCACAGACTGTGAATCAGATCTTGTTACATATCTCCCACCAGACTTTGTGACGTAATCATCAGATGCTTCTCTGGTCTGCCGGGTGAAGTCTCTGGGTAGGAAAACGGGCTGATAAGCAACTGGTGAATGAGGCACGTCGTAGGAGCTAGAGGGCCACAAAAAAAAGAAGCTTGTCTGCAGGCACAATATGAGTTTATGACACAGTTGAAACTATTTTGCAACAAGACCACAGCAACAGATCTCACTGTTTCTACTGAAGGATCGACATTCTGCTTAATAAATTAATGAAATATGTTGCACTTAACTGGGTACTGGATTACCTCAGTGAAAATTATCTCAGTGGAGAGTCTGTGCTGTTAATTATGCACCAAAAACAAGAAAGAAAGAAAGAAAGAAAGAAAGAAAGAAAGAAAGAAAGAAAGAAAGAAAGAAAGAAAGAAAGAAAGAAAGAAGGGCTTTTCTAGATTAAGTAAGTACAATTGTATTTATATAGCACCTTTCAAAACGTGGAGTTACATAAGGAAAGCCTATATACACACGCACAAAAACACACGCATACAAAACATACACACATAACAGGTAACAACAAGCAATGAATCAAATACATTATAAGAAAGCAGACCTATATAAGTGTGTCTTTAAAAGTCGTATAAAACATTCAACAGACGCCGAGGGGGGGGAGCTAAGACCGCAAAGGGTCACCTCTACTCTTTAGTCTTGAAAAGGGGACAGACAACAGTCCTTGATCAGTTGACCTCAGAGGTCTCACAGGGGTGTAATGGGTCAGCAATTGGGGGCCAAACCATGCAATGCCTTGTATGTGATCATTTTTAAATCTGTCTTAAAAGGTCACTGGCCGCTTATTCCATGAAACGGAGGTTGTTGTTGCTTTTCGCGTGAAACATTTTTCTCCACAGAATCAATCGAAGAGACCGTGGCGCTGATGGCACGCGGCAGGGCATAGAGTATGATGAGCAGGAAGGTGACACAGAGGATAAATGAGAGAGTAATGGAGAATCACATCAAGGACTCTTGAACGAGCCCCTACGGTGACCTCGGGCACGCTGAAGCACCACATGACAAACACCTTCGAATAAAATCTGATGAGCCGGGGAAAATTGGCATCCTCTCTGAGAACTGAGAATCAGGCCATTGTGTTTGAGTCACTCTACGTGTCTATTCTGGCCATGTGGGTCTCTTCACGTCCACGAACAAGTCCGGGACACAATCAAACCCCACCACCCAAACAACCGTCTTCCTACACACACACACACACACATACAGTATACACACACACACAAAATCCCTAAACTCTGCCAACTACACCAAAGTGCTGTGTCTGCAGGCGTTGCTGTGTTTGGGCTCGGCTCGTACGCCATTAATCCCACTCGCTTATAAACGAGCGGCTAAATATACACAGCGCTTAATTAAAGTTGGGCATCCATTATTGAAGCGAATCCCAGTTTTATGGGATGAGAAGGTAATTAGTCCCTCTATACCTTAGCGCTCATCCCTGTTTCTGGGGTTATAAATACCAGCGCTGCTGGCTCATGAGGGGTATCCTTTAAATGACATCCTCACGCTTTGCAAAAGTGTTAGAACAAAGGATGTCAGGGATTACGTGACACGAGGGTTTAATCACGTCGGATGTCGTCTGATATGCTCTTCATCTAGAAGGTGAGTCGCAGACCCAGCAGTCATCTGATACAGACACTTTCAACTGCAGGAGATAATAGCACAACAACCTTAGTTGCCTTCAGGTGGGGCTTCGAGAGCTGGACAACCGTAGAGTCGGTATGCACGGTTTCACCCGGGCGCCGGCTTCCCAAGGTCAGGCTCAGTTCCGAGGAGACAAACAACCTCTCCTCGTAATCTTTGGAATGTCGCTCAGGAATCACTTCAGGTAATAACAAATAATGACCCTATTTCTACCATTGAGAAAAGAGGTATTGATTTTTTCATTCAGCGAAGCCAAGAATTATGACCTTTGTATTTGCTTTACTGGGATGGATATGGCATTGTTTGCAAAGTGCAATATCTGTTTTGTGTGGCTGGCAGTGGGTCAGACATCTACAGCCCAGGTGTTGAAATCACAATATACTGGACCTATTATACTGTAACAACATCACACATTTGGTGCACAAAAGGTCAGCAAACTGAACACTTATCTTTTTAAGTCCACTTAAGTCATTCTATACTTCACACGCAATTAGGAATTAAACGCTCCACAAATGATTTTAATTCAATATGACTTGGCAGAAGTGTCATAACTACAGATCTAGAGTGCCCCGGGATTCTGTGATTACCATTTCAAAAACCTAGCTCTCAATTGATTTAATCATTTGCTCAAGTGAACTAGTGCATTAGAGTTATTTCAAGGTCACTTGTATTGATTCTGAAATGGCCCTGACTGCAGGTACATTGGACCTCATTCTGAAACGCATTTACGCAAAAGACAAGAAGACATTTCTTCTTAAGTCCACTTACGAAGTTTCCGGGACAATTCTGGCATTACTGAATGGTTTCTTATTTTGGATTCGTTCTTAGCTAAAAACAGGATTTCAGAACACGGAAGAGTTGTAAATCGGCCAGATTGGAGTGCGCCCGTGTTCTCAAGTGCTGAATTTGGGAGAGATCATTGGTAGTTGCGTTCACATCAATTCTACAGAAATAATTGTAATAATAATAAATACACAAATATTTGTACTGAGCCAGAGCTGTAGCTGTATCACGCAGATTGTTGTGGCTACTGTCGGTCAGTGCGGTGGTTGTCGGGTTTTTTGATAGCACCGGAGGGTGTCATAATATTTTGTTATAAGGTGATGTATCACTAATTACATTCACATGCACACAGCGCTATAACAGCTCATCCAGGTTAAAGAATGGGTGTAACAGTACGTAGCGAAGCATAGGTATCTTATTAATGTTTCTCATTATCAGGACACATTATTACATCCATGTAATTGTCAATGGGGTATGATATTTACATGCAATAAATACACGGAATACTTGAATATCTCCAATTAACTTGTGATATCGCACGCTTGTAATTGTAGAGAACATCCGGAAAATGTCAGAAATAAGTCATTATTTAATTGCCTAATTGGCTTAAGAATTGGCCATCATAGTATTAACAGTCCCCTAGGTGAGTCTTCATGCCTTCAGGCTTAATCAAGCCTGTATATGCTCACGCAGTGCAGGATGAAAGCCAAGGCATTTCATACTTTCCCGAGAGTGAAGGACAGTAGCCGAGGTACCGAGAGTTCAGGGTTTAGCCTTCAGAAACGGAATGATTGATTCATGGGGATTCATTAAAATGAGAATTCGTATTTATGAAGCCCTTTAAAAAATGAAAACACTCTCTGTGTACGGCTTCCTACTAATTAACATTTTTTTCCTCATTTTTCTTTCTTCATCCTCACCTCGTTTTCCTTTACTTGTACCAGTGAAGGTTATGAATAATTCTGTTTTCAGTTTCAGACGACAATTAGCCACAGTGCCAGAGGCCATTCTTCTTCCTCTCTGGTGGAGTGGTGATTTAAGACCCAGCTGAGTTAGGGTGCTCTAACTATCACCACACCCCATCCAATGTGGTTAACCGGGTAAATCCTCTCCCATTGATAAAGTCCCTTTCATTGACGGCAGCGCGGGGAGTACTCAAGCCATTTTGAGACATTTGCAAGGGACTTTTGTCCTCAAATAAACCGAACAGAGGGGCAAGGGGCAAACTTAAAGGGAATCACTTGTTATCAATTGTTCCTTTCCCTGAGGCCTATCTGTGACAGCCAATTTCACGGAAATCTGATCATAAATCCTTGAGATATCCCGCTGACAGACATGCAGACAACGGAACTCGCTAACGGGAAGAAAACAGTTCACTTGAAAAATCACATCCTTGTAAAAGGTCTTTGCTATTCATCGAGAGAGAGCGATTCATCCACTAGTTGTCTGTCTCCTGCAGCCGCACTTTCATCTCTCAGGCTGAATGGCATTGTTCAACTGTTTTTATAAACTCTCTCTACATGCAGCAGAGCCAGTTGATGGGTGTGTGTGGGAGTGAGGCAGCTGAATGAAAGGGCCACTGAACGTTTTAACTTTCCGGTTTCAATGCATCAGACAAAAGACGAGAGATAGACAGATTAGAACAGAAAGAGTGCGCGGGAGATGGTGCACACGGACTTAAATGTGGCAGGTCGGCCTTGAGGTGCGAGCGTCCATCCCGTAACCGAAAGCTCAAAGGTTAGATCCCCGCGACAGCCAACATGTCCATCCACATTCCTTGAGCGAGACACTGAAGCTCCGCCTGCTCACTATGAGCATCAGCTTAAGTCGCAATGAAATGAAAAATGACTTCTTCACCTTTTTAGTTACTGTTAAATATCATAATATACCCTTATATAGCAATACATGCAAAAATATATATAGATATTTAAAAACGTATTGCATTATTATATAGAAATCCTAACTGTTACTTCCTGAAAAGTGTATTTTTTGTGATTCACGGAGTACCAGTAGGCATACATATAAATTTTGACCAATAATACGATTGCAGCGTATAAACAGGAAATATGTTGAATTAGACACCATTGAAATGCTTTTTCCACGCGACTTTAAAATGTAGACGGAAGTGCTGTAAGTACTACTCACACATAACAGTAAGAAAAACATTCCCTGATGCCAGGACCACCTTCTCCCTCGTTGCCCGGTCGTAGATGCCCACGTGGCATTCGTATGGCCCGTTGTCTGAGATCTGTACCCCTGGGAGTCTGTAAAAAAACAAGAGAGCGCACAAGTTAATACGAACCTTTGCAATCCAGGAATACTGACATAATAATACACAAAGTCAACATAGGAGTAGTAACAAAGACATTAGTGAGCAATGATGATGTATGAAGTAAAAAAAAATACTTTCCCCCCCATTCAGTATCTCTAAAGTAGAAAGGATCCAGTCTGTAAAGGAATTATCACTTTATCAACCAAGGACATTTTGTGCTGCCATTTTGTAAGATATGGTAAGATGTTCTTTCAAATGGTGGATACCTTTCAAAACGTACTGAAAGGCTTTTTGCAGGAAAGGCACAGGCAGATCACCGGATGAATGAAGTCCCACACACTGTCCTCACTTACAGATAAACGTATTAGGTCATCTGACCTTCATCAGAGATACTTCGTTCATCCAGCAAACCTCATTTTGAAACTGAACTCTCTATATAAGGTCGGGTCATGACGGCTACTTCATTTATATCACCGCATTGTCAAATACACCGTCAGTCATCTTACAGCAACAGCCGCCACTCGTCCCTCAGACCAAAATCTCGGCAAGTCTGCAGAGAAGAAACATCAGCCGGCAATTGTTCAGCCGGCGACAACAGATGACCACAATATGACCATTTCTGAAAGAACGAGGGAGCCCAATCTGTATTCCACACTCGGCTAATGTGTCAACAGTGATAATCAAAGTGAGACACCACCAGTCGCATTTAGCCTCTGTGATTTATTCCCACAAAACGGGAACAATTGTCCTTGCCGCCCGGGTGTTTCAGATGGGGACCTCTGTCGGAACAGCAGCAGGGCGCTCACAGCAGCCGGGCTCTAATGAGTTCAGCCGTGTGTGTGTGTGTGTGAGTGTGTGTGTATGTGTGTGTGTGTGTGTGTGTGTGTGTGTGTGTGTGTGTGTGTGTGTGGAGAGGAGATCACTCTTTGGGAGAGCAGTCAACTCTGTGAGCCAGCAAACACCTTTCCCACTCCGTTTCATATATATATTGAAGATCTCTACATTCCTTTAGGAAAGCGTCCAGGCTGACAGGACTGCCGATGCTGACCGACAACACAGGAACACAGGAAACAAAACAAACAGTGTCACAAACTCGGCATACGCTTCTATTTCCATTACTCGGATGATACCTTATCTGCGAGGCATTTTAGTGCTGCCTTTTGCGGGGGACTACAACTACCGGTACATCAGTTCTTTACCTTGGGGAAGTTACACTCGTGATTGTTTCCCTTAGCCAAAACTGAGAGCACAGTGTGTTTATTCCCTCCAACATCTTATGTCATGCAGTGTGGAGGTACAGCTTCACCAGCTGGCAAAGTGAATACGTAATGCTCTCAGCTCCCTGACCAACTACAAGGTACCCTTGAGCAAGGCACTAACCCCAACTGAGCAGCTTAAAGGATAACACCTATGTAATCGCAATTAATGTCCATGAAATGTCTAATGCATTTGCAACAGTCAGAAACGACTACTTTCGGTTTTTACTGCAGTTTTCCCCGGACGTCGTAGGCTCCAGTTGTCGGAAACTGCGGCCTTGATTAACGTAATCCATCATTTTATTATCATTAAACTCTGTATGTGAGTAGTTATTACTAAAAGTGACTTCTCTTTGGTTCATTCGCTCTTTTTCCCCCCTTGAGGTGAACTCTCATTGGCTGTGGGCAGGGTCACTCTCAGGTTTCAGTCTTGGGGAGTCTTGGACCGCTTCCCGCTTCCCAAGCCCAACTAGACTGGACCCGTCGAAAACAAACACACTTGAAAAAAAATTTCATCGGGCTTTGGCTGGT